>WMED01013101.1:0-14556 GCA_019650415.1 Pipa parva
AATTAATTGGCAATTTAAAAAAAAAAGTTAAAATTCTTACCTGTAAAGAAGTGCTATACAGCGCTTCCGTGTTGCAAACTCCATCCTCAGACACTGCCGGCGACTCTACAGCATCCGAATCAGCCGATCCCTCTCAGGAGCGCATTTCTCCACAACCGCGCTCCTAGTGAAGCCCCGCATCGGCATTTCCTATAAATCACAAGGAGAGCGTGCACGTGATCAATGTTTCCTCCCTGGATGACGTGCACGCTCTTCCATGTGACTTCTAGGAAATGCTTATGTGGGGCTTCACTAGGAGCGCGGTTGTGGAGAAATGTGCTCCTGAGAGGGATTGCCTGATTAGGACGCCGTGGAGTCGCCAGCACTGTCTGAGGATGGCGTTTGCAACACAGAAGTGCTGTATAGCACTTCTTTACAGGTAAGAATTTTAACTTTTTTAAAAAATTGATAAAAAATTGTATTTAATAAAAGGTGGTAACTGGCATAAATAAATGTATTTTTTAACTTTTATACAGACTGTTCCTTTAAAGGAGACCTAAAGCAAAAAAATTAAAAAAGACTGTTAAAATAGTTACTTTATACAGAGCTGATTGATTACAGTTATAGTATGAGCTGTGCTGTAATTAACCGGCAGCCAATGCTTCCTTCACAGTGCAGGCTGACTGAGAAGCCAGCATGCAGCTCTGTTGACTTGATTCATCAGCCTCATACATCATCATGCTCATTGCGGGGAGCGTTCTCATTGGCCCCCGCAATGAACGTGATGACATCTTCCATAAATGTACTTCTATATACTTATAATATACTACAATACAGAAATCCCATGTATGCATGCTTATAAGTAAAAGTATTGACTTATGCAGTGAATATATTCAGTGAGTGCTTTCATTTACTATTTTAGTTCTTTTATTGATGGAATCATTTAGGTTTTAAATAATCCTCCTGAAGATGTACCAAGAAAACCAGGAATGTTTCCTAAAACAGTAAAGAACAAACCGCTGCCAGCTCTGAACATAGCAGAGGGTTGCTGCATTGGTAAGACATGCTTATTTGTGTCTGTTTATTAGGTGCATACGTTGCTGTGAATGCATTCTGAAAATGGAAATGTGTAAAAAATATTTATTTACCTGTAAAAAATAAGGTAATTTGAATCTGTAGTCTGGATAAGACATGTAGTATTATCTTGAATCCCATGAACATAAAGCTGTTAAATGTTATTCCCCTATTTATCGAGTTGAGCTTCGCCGAGACTGAAATCCCTTTTAAGCGTTCGCTGATGTCTGCGTGCAGCACATCAGCGAGCGCATAACAGTCTATGCGAACAGAGGCGAAGGATCGGAGGGCAAGATCGGACTATGCTGAATTACCCCCTTAAAGCTAAGAGCTGGTGGGAACCCAACCTAAATATCATAGGGAAACATGGATTGAATATATAGTAACTATAAAACCATTTGAGGCTCTTTCAAGGATTTTAAACCTTTATGAAAGTGTAGTTTAATGGAACAGTTTATTTACATCTTCAAATAATATGCCTGAGCTAAAGTCTCTGGGGGTTATTCACTAAAGCCTGAATTCTTGCGTTATAGGTGTGAATTTGTCAACTAAAGACAGTCGCATATGGAAAATTGTCACAGTCACAACTTTTAAAATGGTCGCGACTTTACAAGAGGGAAATTGTCGCGATCGCGGATTTGCTATGAGAATCCGCTGTTTGAGAATTCGACAGTCGAATTCGCACCTTAGTGAATAACCCAATCTGTTTCTTGCCTCTGATTAGGCAAACTAAATCAGTGCAACAGCAAATTTTTTTGTCCAGGGTTGTATCGCATTGGTAAACAATATGGCAACTTCCATTAATGTAAGTCAAGGCAAATATGCTGAGCAGTGTTCTGTGCAGTATAAAGTCAGTTTTAATGTAAAATAACTTCTAGATCAGCGGTTCTCAACCTTTCTGAGACCGCAACCCCCGCTGACATCACCATGTCACGCGTGATGACGTTTCGGCTGAACGTCATCACGTACGCGCGTCACATGGTGACGTTCGGCCGAAACGTCATCACGTTGTGAGTCACGTGGTGATGTTTTTGGCCGACGTCACCCCGCAGGAACCCTTATAAGAAGGGTTCCTGCGGGCGCTTCCGGGTGCCGGCGCGGTTCTCGACCCCAGTGGGATGGGTCGCAACCAACAGGTTGAGAACCGCTGTTCTAGATAAAACAGACTTTGAAAATATAAAAGGGCAACCTGCGGGACGTTGACTTTCTTTCACCAGCGACACCATTATTTAAATGGAAAAGTTAATAAAAATGAAATTGACAGTAATGCGATTAAATGAAAGTAGGTGATTAATGTACAAACATTTTACATAAAGAAGCAATAGAAGTGGCAACTTCTCCAGTGTGTTTTTTTCTGTATTTTCATTTTTTTTATCCTGACAAATTCAATAAAATATTTACCGCTTAAAGAAAATAAAAGCTACTGTAGGTGGGTAATAATGCAAATTTGCTATAGTTGTTAATAAAGTATATTGGGAAAAACAAATTCGAAACACGAATAGAAGCTGACCAGTGCTAGAGAATACTTGGTAACATAGTTTAGAAATATATATAGTTTATATTTTCCTGCAATGTTGATCTTGAGGAAAACAAAAAACTAATGAGGCTGAAGCCATTTACCAATCATATTAGGGAAAAAATGACTTCCTGACTCCAAGGGCGAAATTTACTAAGGGCGGATTTAGTCCGCCCGAAGTTAATTTCTGAGCGCACGTGCGATATTTTTACCACACATGCGGTATTCCGATCGATTTGCGATCGCACGATCGGAATTGCGCTCAATTTGCGATTGCACGATCGCAAATCGATCGGAATACCGCACGTGCGGTCAGAAATTAACTTCGGGCGATCGTTTCGCCCTTGGTAAATTTCGCCCCAAATATCCTTCCTTCCCACTTTCTTTTTTATTTGAATTTACATCAAATTTGTTTGACTTCTAGAGGAGAAGAAAAAGAAGAAGAAAAAGAAATCTAAATCAAGAAAAGAAAGTGATGAAATGGTAGAAGAAGAGAGTAAAGAACACAATATGGATATAGTTACCGAGGAAAAGGTTAAGAGGCAAAGGACTGTATCTGAGCACTCTGAGCTTGATGCGCTGGACGCTGACAAGCACGCTTCGAAGAAGGAAAAGCGAAAAAGGGAGAAAACGGAAAGTTCTGACCAGTCTGAAGAAGGCCGGAGGGGCAAGAGAAAGCGCAGCAGCTCAGAGGAGCAGGACTCCAGCTCTGCTAAGAATAGGAAAACTGAAGCTAAAGAGCATCTGAAAAGCATAAAGACACATGACGAAATACTAGAATGTAAAGGTATTGTGGGGAGATCTTCCTGAAAAGATCATTATATTCTCAATGCTCATTGTTTTTTATGATGTCATTTTAATAAGCTCAGAAAGAAGGTTAGCGAGTAGTGATCATGCCAGCTGCTTGCCCCTGCTTCAGCTGCAGCCATTGATTTAGCATGGGGACAAGCATTTATTTATTGGTAGGTAATGGAGCTGTATGTTTTTACACTCTGATATCCTTACAATAGAAACATCTACAGAAGAGGAAAAGGATGCAACAGACAAAAAGGAAACCTCGTTACTGAAAGCAAAGAGGAAAAGGAAAAAGAAGCATAAAGAGAGACACCGTGCTGGCGAAGAGGTTATCCCCCTGAGAGTCCTCTCCAAGTAAGGTTCTCTTCACTTTTCATGGAACTCCACCAGTAAAACTCTAGGGGGGGAATTCACTTTGTTCCAAAGTGAGGTGCGTAGTGTTCGCCTCACTTCGGAAAAGCTGAAATGCGCATGCTGATGTCCTGCACGCGGATATCAGCACGCGCATTAAAGGGATTCCCCTCCCGGCGAGAGCACTCGAGTCTCCTCGCCGGGAGGGGAATCCCTTTAATGCGCATGCTGATGTCTGCGTGCAGGAAATCAGCATGCGCATTTCAGTTTTTCCGAAGTGAGGCGAACACTACGCACCTCACTTCGGATCATAGTGAATAACCCCCTAGATTATGCTCGTTCCTCCTGGAGGGTATTAGTCTTCTAGTTGGATAGATTTGTGCATCTTGTATTCAGTCGTTAGAATAAGGTACTCGTTTTAGAAATGAGTTACATTGTATGAAAAGAAAACTACATACAAAAAATATATATATTATTATGAGTTATGTAAAAGCACAACGTTACTGTTTTGTTGTCTGTTAAAGGAACAGTCAGCCTGAATTTTAATAAAATATATACATTTTATTACATTTTATTATTTATGCCTTATTGCAAATATGGTTTATAAACATTTTTTTTTTTAAGTTAAAATTCTCCTCTGTAAAGAAGTGCTATACAGCTCTTCCATGTTGCATTCCCCAGCCATCAACAACGCCGGAGACTCTACTGCATCCTAAGCAGGAGATCCCTATCAGGAGCGCATTCCTCGCTTGCCGTACTCCTACTGAAGACCCGCGTCGGCACTTTATAGAACTTGTAGGGAGAGCATGCACGTCAGTGCATACGCCCTGTAGGTATGACATGTATGCTCTTCCTGTAAGTCTAAGAAGTGCCAATACTGGGCTTCAGTAGGAGTGCGGCTGGAGAGGAATGTGTTCCTGAGAGGGATCTCCTGCTTAGGATGCAGTAGAGTCCCCGGCGCTGTTGGAGGATGGGGAATGCAACATGGAAGAACTGTATAGCACTTCTTTACAGGTGAGAATTTATTTTTTTTTTAAAATCACTAATAAATCATATTAGCAGAAAGGTGTTGGTAAGCATAAATAATATTTTTTATTTATTTTTTAAATTTGGGCTGACTGTTCCTTTAACCAGGGGTAAAAGCACAGCATTACATGACACTAATTTCACCTGAAGAAGCAAAATACAAAAAACGACTGCTCAATCCCAAGTCAGTATACTCACAGCAGTAGTGAAATGTGGGTGCTCAGAGGGGAAGGCAGACTGAAGCTTCCAAATAAGCATAAGCAGAAAACACATAAATCCTCGGCACTCCAAATATAAAACCCAAAAAAAACTAATTTCACCTGGCCTTAATGTTTATAGAAGCCTGTGCAAAGAACATGCTGCGCCTGGATGATATAGAACACATGAATACTGAAGGTGTAGTATCGATTCCGAGTAATTCCTTTTACACCTGTCTAGCCCCTTGACTCTGCAGGGTTCACTCTCTCACAGCCAATTAGCCTTTGTCTGACGTGTTGCAGTCATACTTTGTTGTAATATTCCGTTGGCTAGAGCATATGCTAAAGATGGAACTTACTCACCAAGTTCTCATCTACAGTGAGGAAGAGAAAAGGCCTTGCAGGGGTCAAGAGAGTTAAATGCAGTGAACCTAGTTAAAGTTGGGGCCCAAAAGACCATGTTTGCTCATGGTTTTACACACTCAGGGATATGGTTGTGAGCAGACATCAGTGGGTGATCTCACTTTTTATCAAGTCAAACTGCTTGTGAAAAAACTTTTGGATTGACGAATCTGCGATGACCCAGATGGCATTTCTGCAGTTAACTTTTGTGACAGACCCAATGCTTTACCCTGTTTACATATTGAAACGCCAGTAACACCGACTTAGATTGGTATAGCATTTATTTAAATACGCTTGTGTAAATGTTATCTCTAAGGTTAAATTCATGAATTTTATTACCTTGTTTGTTTTTATCTTTACTGATAGCAGCAATGTGTGTATGTGTTTGTTAAACAGGTACTGCTCAATCCCATTGTTTTTTTTTATGGTGCTTAAGGCTAGATTCACACAAGCGTAGCATGAGCAGCGTATAATTGTGTGAAAAAAAAATGGCTTTGTGAATCCCTATAGTGCAGCGGTTCTCATCCTTTTTTCACTGCGACCCCCGGCGCTAACGTCACGCGCATACGTGGTGACGTTTTCGGCCGACGTCACCCCGCAGGAACCCTTATAAGAAGTGTCCTGTGGGCGCTTCCGGATGCCGCAGCGGTTCTCGACCCCCGTGGGACGGTCGTGCGACCCCCAGGTTGAGAACCGCTGCTATAGTGCTTACCTTGTTTCGAACACACTAGCAAATGATGCACATGCGTTGTGTTCTGGGACGCTGGCTGTTGCAATTTTGCAGGAGTATATATGCCGTGCGCAAAATGCGGCCTACTAGGAGGAGCTGTGAACGCTGAAGGAGCGTTCACACTGTTGAGGGTAAGTACAATAGAAAAATATGCGAGAACGTTTTTTTTTTCTTCACACAATTGTGTGATCGCTCTGTATAAAGTAACTATTTTAACAGTCTTTTTCTTGTGATCTGTCTCTGATGAGCCGGGTAATGATGCGGTCTCTGTCCCTGCTAACAGTGTTCGCTGTCAGATCACTATTAGCAGGGACAGAGACCGAATCTTTAGCTATCGGCATCATTACACGGCTCATCAGAGAGAGATCAATGCGATCTCTCTGATGAGCCGGGTAATGATGCCGATCAACCAGTGTGTCGCGGAACCCCTGGGTTGTCCTTGCGGAACCCCGGTTGAAAATCACTGTCCTAGCTGTTAACTTGGAACGCTATATCTTACATATATGTTAAAAAACTGCAATTTATACTATCAAAAAAGCAATTTAGTATAATAAGACTTAGGGGGTAATTCAGGAAATAGCGAAGTTACCTTGCGATGCTTCTCATCAGTTCGGCGAGGCGGGTACGCTCTCCCTGGCCTCCTGCAAGCGGAGATCAGCGAATGCTTTAAAGGTACTTCAGCTCAGCTCGGCGAGTCGAGTGGTCGATTGAGAACCGCTGCTTTAGACAATGCATGAATAAAATTGCCTACGTACATTATAAGGTGGTATGGGTTTGTAAATAACATGAGGCCAGCAGTGGCAGCAATAATAGTCAAGTCATATCTTTGTTCTGTTGCCATTATGCAAGTCTGCCTGCCCCACTCCCTGGTGTTCTAGCAGAAAGCCTGCAAACCATATATTTGTATTTAAAAGCACTACTGTATTATGCAGCGCTTTTACAGAGATTTATCATTCACTTCAGTCCCTGACCCAGGGAGCTTACAATCTAATTTCACTATAAAGTAACTCACACATAGACAGACACAGATGTATATTTTTGGATTGTGGAAGGAAACCCACGGTGCAGGGAGAACATACACGCTCCATGCAGATGAAGTCCAGGGTAGAATTCAACCCAGCGCTGCAAGACAGCAGTGCTAACCACTGAGCACTGCAGTATAATGCCCTGTAAGGCAAAGGAAGTCAGTGCAGTGATTAGTAAGAAAAGATTACTCTATAATAAGAGAGACTCTAGCAAATGACCACAATCCTTTAAATTGTCAAGGGGGGTTTCACAGGAGGTACTCTGGGAAATGGATCTCCAGAGAAAAAGAGGGGGCAGCTGTTTTTCAATTCATTTTATTCAGTTGAAAATCACATGAGGTATGCGATGCTTTTGTTATTGGAAATAATGCATTTTTGTCACATGGGTTGTAGAGTGCTGCATTGACATACCTAGCGTAATCTCTGATAAAATTAAAGAAACACAAATTGGGGTAACTTCATCATGATCTTATCTGGTTACCTCTAAAAGAACTACTAACCTCAAAGAAATAAAATTTCCTATTTAAATACAGCACATAAAGAAAAAAAATGATAGATGTGTTGCTTTTGGTCTGTTTTTATCTTTACAGATAGCAGCCATATTGTTTGTGTTTGTTAAACAGATCTTAACCAGACCCATTGTTTTCTATGGTGATTCAATATAATACAGGAAGTGCCCCAGAAAGCCCAATTTTTAAATCTAAATCATACCTTACAGACTATTGAATTTGTGGAATCACAAAATGGATTTGAGGCATTTTCTTTTTAGGTGTTACTGTCCTTTTAACTATGGAGAGGATTAGTTGAAATTAAATTTTATTAAAGTTAAATACCTTACACAGATGGTTAATTTGTAAGCGTTCGTATTTGCCCATAATAATTTCGCCTGTGGCGAGTTGCAAAAACAGACCTATAGAATTTCTGCTCATGCTGCCAAATGTGTCGCAAACAAAAGGGGATCCTAGTGTAGCTACACTGCACCTATCATCATATTTCCTGGACCATAAGATAGACTGTAAGAACTGCATATTACTCTGTATCATATTTTTTTCTTCTGATTTATTTACACCTTTTTGGGGGTGACTTTTGGTCTGAAATATACAGTGTGAATATAATATGTATTTATATAGTTTGGAAATATATTAATAACAACAAAAGAAGGCACTCATAGCAACATATAAAAAAAAATTGTTTTTTTGCAATGCTTTTGTCTTGCAATAATAGACCTTTCTCAAGTCAAGGCTGTATGTATATTATGTATGGTTTTTATTTATAAAGCGCCACAAGGTTACACAGCACTGTACAATCCAACAATACAGTTATAATACAGACAAGGGAAGTGCATAACAAAGAACAAGTGAAGCAAATTACAAACATTTAATCAAGAAAATACACCAGGTCACGATTAAAACAAGAGGTTGGAGGTCCCTGCCCCATAGAGCTTACACTCTAAATAGGAGGAAGACTTACATAAACAGATTGGAGGGTAAAAAATGCAGTAACACAAAGTAACAAATCATTTGGCTATAGATGCCAATTAAATAAATATATACATTTTGAAAAAAAAAAATAGTTGCTTAAATATAAAATACAGACAAGAAAACCAGTGCTAGTGCTGTATAAGGGTAATTGTTACTGCAGCAACACATTTTCCCCCAGTCACTTTATAATGTAATGCTGTTGTGCCACCCAAAAATATGCCTGCAGGTGCCTTACCACTAAGCCTGCCTGTTGGCATATTTTCAAATGGCAAAATGTCTTTGGTAGTGTTGCAGCACATGTAAATGAGTTGGAAACTGTGCCAGAGTTGGCATTGTTACACTTAAACTGACAGCATAACACTGTAAATGGTGCAGGGCTTGATCTGTTAATAGCACTTTTTTCTATGTTTCACAATAGGATTTCAGTCATAAATAAGTGATCAGAGAGTCCTACAAGGTTACAGTTGATACCCATAGATAGAACTCTCAAACTGACCTTGTTGGAATTCTGCAAGCTGTCACCATTGCTAGAGTGCAATTCTAGAAAATGCAGCACAGATTTTGCACATAGGCAACGGTGGCAGCGTACAGCTCTTCAGTGGGCTAGCCACGCACAATGGGAAGTTACAGCTACTAAAACATAAAGCACTTGCTACTTTAGTTAAAGCACGTGCCTTACGTTGTCAGCAGACGTAATTCCCTCTCTCTCTGGACATGGAGACAACTGTTAAACGCTTTGCTTTTTGCGAGTTTATATCAAGGATTCCTCAACACTAAAACATTGAAGCACTTAATTTATAGTTCAGAAAGTTCCCCAATGTTAAAGTTGTGGGGAAACCTTTAATTTCCAGTGAAATACAATATAGGGTGTACAAAATAAACATTTTATAAATATGTAAACTCAGTTCAATTCTTACAACATCCTTTAAAAAAAAAAGTGTTAGAGGTGTGTATGCTTCCCATTCCAAGCATTTTGTAAAGGGATTCCTCCTCCTTCTCAGGCAATGGCAGAGCTGCAGATTCTCTGTTGGGTTGGAGGATCCTCTTTCACTAAAACATTGAAGCACTTACTGCTGCACGTGTAGACAAAGTCCCTCAATGTTTCAGTGTAAGGGGGTCCCTTTAAGCCTTTTCTTTGATCTTTCCATTCTCTCTTGTCATCTACAATTAAAGAAACAGTTACAGTATTCAGTAGTTTGTCCTTTAAATAGATTTTTTTTTTAATCTTCCTTTTTTTTGTTTGAATTTACATTAATATATATTTTATATATGTGTTCATAGTGGATTTTTTGTTTGTTTTTTTAATCTGTGAGCATCTGTTTGCATTATTTACAGAAAACACAAAACCCTGTAATATTTAGTTTTAAAAATGTACATTTTAAGGTCTTCATCCAGTGCTTTGTTTAAAAGGAGCATTGTCCCAGGTTCCCCTTGCTGGGGAGCTTATCTGTTATACTCTCACACCATGTGGATAACCTATAGCAGCAAAGCACTGGTATATCATTTTACTAATTGTTAACAGTTTAATTCTAATTTGGCTTTGCATTGATTAAAAAATAAAATGAAAGATTGTATTTATTCTTAATAAAATAATTGTACTTTATGGGGGTTTTTTTTTGACCCACACATGTTTTCCCCTAAGAAATCTAAACAGTTTAGCAAGTATTTTTCAATGTAAAGTCTTCCTATAAAATATTATTCAAAATGTATTTTAGTAAAAAAATAAAAAGAATGAATCCATTTAACTGTTATTTTCTAAGCAGCTGTAGATTACATTTATTACAATTTAGGAGGGAAAATAAAATCTGCTTGCTGCTACTCACCTGAATGCATGTGTCCTGGAAGAGCATCTCTGGACAACGCCCTCTAACTTCCTGCTATGATTTTATACCCTTCACTATCTCTGCTTTAAATTACTCCTATAGGATCCTTTTCTAAACTCCCTTTGTCATTGTAATGTAATTGGTGTATGCAAAATTCTGGGAGGATCTTTAATCCATTTGGCTCCTTTATCAGTCTTAACCAGAGGAAATCCCTTACCGTTAACCCCCTCCTGCCAGATGGACTGTTGGATCAATGGCTTTAAATCCCTGCATATTTGAAGGATCTTAAAGGGTTAACACACCCTATCAGAGTTGTGTTTAGCTTTCCTGAGGAAGGCATGGACTCCAACCAAATGCCATTGTTTTTCAAACAAACTGCCGCCTGCTAATACACACACCACTGTTCACTCAGCCAAAGTAGTTTTTAGGATTCCAAAAAAAATCTAGTTTGCATTTTTCTGCTTATCTACAGAAAGAATAGACATTGAATTTAAATGTTTACCGTTAAATGTGTTAATAAGCCATCAATTATTTACTAGCCTCATTCCTTTCTCCTTTATATTGGAGTGTTTACGTTATATTTAACATAGGTTTGTCTTGTGAATCTATCAGGTCATGTGAAGTAGGCACAGGTGATGCATTGATGCTTTTCTACATGTATGTATTTATTATAAAGTAGACATACTTTACATCTAGAATTCTGCAGGATTTCACTTATGCCAACATTTACCGGTTTCTTTCATCCCATGCGTCTTTGTATCTTTTTAACCCATTAACTTTTAGAAAACATATACCGCCATTAATTAAAACCTATAAACCAGCATTCAGAAAAAAAAAAAGCCCCTATAAAGAGCACACTCCCAACCACTATCTGTTATTGTGGGAATCCAAGCGCTCCATGCTGAGCCATTCTTTCTCCTCTTCTGCCTCCCAGGTTTCCAATCATTTCTTTACTTTCATTCTGCTTTCCTCTAGGACAATCTTGTCTTCCTGAAAATGTCCATCTGACTCCATTCACTGCAAATAGTTTCTTCTCCTGCAGGACCTCCAATTGCCCCTCCTCAGAATTTCCTGCTATCAGCTTATTCATTCATGAAAAAACGTTGTCCTGTGGCCCCCTTCCCCCCATATCATTTCCCTAACCTTTATTTCCCCTCTCCCATTTTCACTGGTCTGTCTGTAAATGGCTGTGCAATAAACGATGGTGGCTTTTATCATTTTAACACCACAGAAGCTTTTCTCTCTCTAAGACTGTATTGCAGTCAACATCTGCTATGGGTATTTCATGGCTTGCAGGCTTTGCTTGCTATGTTGTCAGTGCTTCGTAGCTACTTTCAGTGCTTTGGGAAAGGAAGTCAAAAGTGCTAATCTGCTTGAAATTGCCATGCAGGCATATATAATATCTGGCTGACTGTTTTCAGATGGGGCTACAGTCTTCCAATGTTTGCAAATATAGCTCACAAAATCCATATCTGCTTAGAAAATATTCATAATACGTGTTTTGTGTTCTCTTGCACAATTTCCATTCCCGTTAACATATACTTCTGGTTATTAAAGGTGAACGTTCAGTATAGCATTGTAACCTTCATTTTGTTAGCACTGAATTTATTTTACACCGCTTCATGTTAAAGGCGATTTGACAGCAGCACCCACTGCCGCGGTCAAAACTGCACTGTTTGCCATTGCCCTTAGTAGGGTGGAAAATTAGATTAAATCAAGCAGGACCGTTACACATGCTGGACTGGCTGCACGGCAATTAATGAATGTATTAAAATACCACAATTTTTTGATCATTTGTTACTACAGAATTACTTGTTTCCATTTTAATCTGTATTATTATTTTAGTTACTCTGGGTTTTTTGCTTAGGCACAGGGTGTGGGTATATACCTGTAATATTATAGCTGTTTAGATCAGGATTACTTTTTACATAACATGTTACTTTAAATAATAATGGGTAAATTGAGGAAGTTTTCCAAAAAAAGAAAAAACTCCCATCAAATAGTTTTCCAAGAAACATTGTTTCCAAACCAGTTCATTGCAGTCTGTTAAAGCAAACCCCTCTGGCAACAAAAGGGGTTAGTGGTGCTAATTAAATGTGACATTGGTTGATAGATAACAGCAAAAAGAATCCCATTGAATGCTTTGTAGGCCTATTGTTTTAGAACTCTTTGCTTTCTTTTTGCATTTTGCAAAGACACAATCCTATCCAGTGGAAACTTTTTAGCAACACCTTTAGGCATATTTGCTTTTTGTATTGGGTCATTCTATAAATAAAAATGGTTATATTTTGTAACAAGATGACTCCACTGGTATTGTAGTTCAGATTGTAGTTAGCATGATTGGATCACTCATGGCCATGAGTATTCAGGATAACATCTTTCTGTCCAAAAGAGTGATCTGATCATTTGGACAATTGTCCAAGTGATTGAATCTGCAAATACCAAGTTTACTGATGATGTAATCATTTTCAACTTGCTCTGATGGCTAGTTGCTATAGCACATAAAATATGGCTGCAGTTGTTTATTTAATGGTAAACCATCTGTATCCTGTGCATACAGTGCTTACAACGTACATGTCAGAGGGTAGAAAGGATGTAGCTAACAATTTCATTTATTGTACTGCATGCACATCTGCACTGTCTAGATAATAACCCACCTGTATACAATATGTATTTAGATTGTAAGCTCTGTGGGACCTCTATCCTCTTGTTTCTATCATGGCCTGGCACTTAGAGTGAAGTATTTTCTTGATTATATGCTTGTAATTTACTTCACTTGTTCATTACTCTTGTCTGTATTATTACTCGATTGTACAGTGCTGCGTAACCTTGTGGCGCTTTATAAATAAAAATTATACATACATACAATATATAAGAGTGGAGTGCTAATTTTTAACTTAAGAAAAAACATCACTGCTCACCAGTCTTATTGGGCATGAAATATTTACAGGGACATTTCAGTGCTAGAGGTATTGGTTGGCTATAAGGCTGTACAGGTTCCATAGCTATGCATTGTTATGACTTTCTGTTATTAATCATTCCCCTAAAAACACCAGGCGGAAAGTTTAAAATATTTTGAACATGGCATTAAAGTATTTATTTACCTCTCCAGGAAAAAATGGCTAGATCTCAAGGCCGAATACTTAAAACTGCAACGAGCCAGCATGGCCAATCTAAAGAAAACACTGATCGAAATGAATGATACCACTGAAGGAGAAATGGAAACGCGACCAACTCTTCAGAACGCGGAAGCAAACAATGATAAAGGTACCTAACTGAAAAGGGTTGTGCGCAGTGATGTATTTATTATTGCATAGCGCTTTCAGTTTCATGCTGACATCTCAGTTACCGTTACATGTTCATGGCTCATGGGGATTTGAGGCTAGGGATACACAACTTACCATTCATTTAAAAGAAGATCAAAGAGCTCAAATAAAGGCAAGCTTTTAACAATGAATGAAAGTGATTTTTTTTTTTTTTTTTTACACCAGTGATGCCCAACCTTTTCTGGCCTGGGGGCCATATAAAATTGTGAGATGCATGTTGTAGGCCGCTTCAAAGTCGCGACTTGTAAAATTGCGACCACAATAAATTTTAAAGTAACAGCTACAACAATATTCTCATTATAAAGATATGACTGCGACAGTAATAGTCTATTGCAACTGTCTTTAGCTGGTGAATTCACACTTATACGCAACATAGATTGAGCATCACCATTGCTCTGGTAAAAAAGTGAAGTGCTTCTGCCAGTCTGAAAACTTTTTTTAATTAATGAATAATCCAGTAGAAAATCATATAACTCACTGTATAGAATTGTTTTTACTCGAGCAGAAACAACAACGTAAACATTGAACCCTACGCATTTGTACCATAATGTGAATTCGATATTAACTAGCAGCTGATTTTTTCCTAAGTTGCAGTTCAAGCTATGTTAAACTCATGTTTTTGATTTAAGCAGGGCCGGGCCAAGGTTTTTTTGCGCCCTAGGCGGAGTAATGAAAATGCGCCCCCCCCAGTCCTTGATGACTGTATAATCCCACTCTCAGCCTGCTGCACTGCTTAGTAGGCTAGTAGTGCTTCTATGCAGGGGTGGACCAATGTTCTGATTCTTATCCTCTGTGCACTGCTCTGTCTGGGAGCTCAGGGGATTAGAATCA
>WMED01013102.1:0-14556 GCA_019650415.1 Pipa parva
CTGTGACCTGTCGGGTATGTAGATGTCAGTGACGTCACGTGCATTATGCGATTTCTAGGGATTCAGGGTTTCTAGGGGTTCCGCCAGACATTTTATGACATCAAAGGGTTCCCCTGAAGAAAAAAGGTTGAAAAACACTGATATAAGGGACATCCTAAAAGGCAAAGGGACATATATATGAAGAAGGATGGCATCATATGGCATACAGCCAATACAATATTTCATATCTATGTTAATTCTGTTCAGCATAGTAGATCATTCTGCTAGTAGCATCATAATTATACCAGTGATGTCATTGCTTAAAAGTGATTTAACATATGAGCTGTAAAGGTATGAAAGTAGTTTTTTGTTAAATCAAGTTTTACCAAGAAGTATTATTATTTCTGTTTTGCGGTAGTTTACCTATTTATCTAAGTTTCACATAACATTGCTTGTTTGGACTCTAACTTCATGATAATGTGGTTTCTGCCTCGCCAATGCAACTCAAAGCCTTCCATACAAGAGGAACTCTGGGAAATATAACAGAATGTTTGGGTAATATTCATGGAGGTTTGTTAATGGAACTGTAGTTGTGTTTGCAATTTTCACCTGTTTTCCTTTTCACCAGTCTTCTGGTTTTAACCAATAATAATATTTACCAAACAATTTTTTTTTTTTGTGGCAAAATTGCAGATTAAGCCTTTCTTTTTAGTGGCTTAATTCACGACTTGATACATATTTCCCTTATTGTCACCGAGTAAATGATCTCCCATCATTTGTTCCCCTAAGAGCTGAATTAGAAAACTTTGAGCTAATGTCGGTTTAATTAAATACACGTAGCAGTGCTCTTAAATCCATTAAATATATTCGTAGTGTGTTTCTCACTGGCCAAAAAAATGACATGTATCTACATTTTCTGCACCAAGAACCATTTCATTTTGTGGTTTTGTGTTTTCAGGTCCCATTTCACTTTCTTCTTGTTTTTCACTTTCATCCCTTTCTTTGTGTCTTTTCACGGTTATAAAGATACCACTTATAAAGAATAGCCCAATAGGTCCACATGCACATATCAGTTTGTTCAACATTGACTGGTCAATCTGAATAAACTTCCAAGCATCTTCCAGAGTGTGTCTGAATAACAATCAAAAGTGGTCAACCTTGGTTAGATTGATCAATAAGATGAGAAGAATCCTCTTTGTAAAAATAACATTTTCTTGCCATATGATGTTTAAAGCAAGTGTAAAAATGACCAGACTGAATTGTTGTTGAATAAGCTGATATGTGTATAGTCTCTCACCTTAGGCCTTGTTAATGCTTGATTGATTTTGCTAGACTGAATGGCTTGAAACAACACCTTTGTTGCCATCTGATTGTCCATCAGCTTGGTCAAGATGTCAAGACAAATTTGCACTGTGTAGCAATTGTGTTATATCAGCAGAAGCTGATTGCAAGACTTGATATGATTTTAAAAAAAAAAAAAAAATTAGTTCTGAAGATTTCTTATTTGTCGGGCCTGCTGATAATTTCCAGCTTAATCAGCTAGAGTCAGTATTTGGAAGAGTCCTAAGTTACAAAGTGTAGCCAAGATTAATGTCAGTTAATTTTATTTCCTCTAGGTAAACCTAGCCATTATGAGAATGAATGAGAAGTTACGTTAGTATTCATTCACCTTTGAGGCTAATATAATTTTTGCACCTTTTTTTTTTCTTTTTTTAACCTGATAAACAGTGAGAAATCTTTGATCCTGTCATCTGTTTAAAAAATGTATTAGTCAATGAAGTCAGACTTCAGAAAGCAGAGGGATGGTAGTAAATAGTTTTTGTTTTTTGCTTTGCTTGTTTGCTTTTTTTAATCCTTTTTTTTTTTTTCTGTTTCTGTTATGACCTGTTCCCCTCCAGTCTCCCCTGCGCACGGAATGAGGCCGGCTTCCTGGAGCTACTTCCCCCCCTGTACGGTTCCATGTCTTCTGTCCTATATTTCTTTCTTTTTTTTCTGTAATGCATGTGCTGCAAATTGATGGGTAAGGTCCGTACAGGGTCACTTGTGGTCAGTTATGTCTCCAGTGTATCAAATGAGAATCTCTTCAGCCAGGACATATCCAAATCTAATTAATTAGTGATTGTGCAGATATCTCTAACCACTGCATTCCCTGATGCACTCAGAATGCATCAACTGGCTGGCTGTCAGCAAAGAGGCATAACTACAAATATCTGTATTCCTAATCCATACATACTGTGGAATTCTTAATGCTTTAAAATTCAAATGTAGGTATTAGATATTGTTTATAAAATAAGAGAAGGTTCATTTTTTTATACTTACTCGAAAAAAGTAATTGACAATAGAAATTTAATTTCTTTATTATCAATGCCTTTCGATTAATTCCGTCGAATGACAACTGAATGCGAAAGTTTATTTTACAACAGCAAATGGCTAGAAGATGTTGGACTACAGGTGCAACATAGAAATAAGGACCCTAAAATGCTTTGGGGTTATTGACATTGAAGTTTTTTTTAATTATTTTTTTAAAAAAATGATTCCTAGAGATTGTTTGGGTGCTTAACATGCCCTTGTTGTCTGTTTCTATATAATAAGGATTTTAATTCATTAACAGGTGCCGTAAGATAAACTTCATACAATCATTTTAGAAGGTCATTTCTATACATAATACAATAACGTGATGTTGTGCTTTTAAATACTCAATAATAACCACATAAAATGGTAATAAAGCTTCAATCCCCTGACATGTTCTCCAGCTTTGATGTAGCCAATGTCCTTCCTAATCTTATGTATCTTCATTCTCCCCTCCTAAAATAAATGCAGATTTGGAGATGGATAGTGTAAGGCCGGGAACAGCGAGCTATTCTGAGGTATTAAATCACTCCCAGCTAAGTTCAGGTACTTCTTCCATGTGCGTTATTGTATGTTTGTAACCATGTTCTGTTTGAGTCCTTAGGGAGGCTGGCTTTTATTTACAGGAGAGGCTTGCATTGGCTAAGACTATATATTGTACTGTGTATACAATAATTATTCAGAGAATTTTTTTAACATAAGAATTATGGATTTCAGAATTATCCATGCCATCTGACATAAAGCTGAAACTTTTGTAACACTGTTTTTTGCCAATGCGCCGTGACTCTCCTTTAACATCCTAATATTATATAAAACACTGCCTATGTCCATAATATAGAACTCCTGTTTTATTAAAAATAGTTTTTTACATGTACTATAAAAGCTTCCATAAAGTGCAGCTTCCCCAATGGACTCTGGACAGGGCCTGTAAAGCTAACACAATTTGTAGTGTAGACTTAGAATTTTCTACTAACAAGCACCTCAGGGAATGGGCAGGAATGCATCATCTTGTTGTCACATGCAATAAGTTATGATTTTTCTCCTGTGCTAGGAAATATAATTGTTGGGTTAAGTTAAAATGTGCATGTATCTGCATCCAGGTTTTGTGAGGCTTTATTTAGATTTACTTGGAAATATTAACTTGTTTTTTTTTCCCTCCAACCATTTATTCTGGATTATAGTAAAACAAAATCAGACATTCCCAAAAAACAGAGACATCCCTGACCATATAAAACAACATTTAATGTTGCATTAACTGAGACCCCATTCAGGTACATGCTCCATTCAGTGTTCAGTAAGGATCAACAAGGAATGTATATGTTTTGGCCGGAGCTTAACTATAGGGGTCGCAGCGTATGTATGTGTGTATAATTTTATTTATATAATGGTTACAATTCTAACCAGGCCTGGGCCCACCACAACCCATCTGCTGCCTGGTAACCTTATTGGTCTGGGGGCAGTGCTGCAAAAGGTAGGGAGCTTCAGTGACGATCCTTGGCCCAGGTTCCTCTAAGTTTTTTTTAAGATAAGTTGCCAATGCTATAACATTGGCTACAAGTCTTAGTCATGTCAGAGGATTACAGTATTAAACTAGATGTTAAGTTAGACGGAGACTGAATATTTCACATTGTTGCCATCTGCCTTACCAATGATTTAGCATCAATAAATCTCTTAATCCAGTCAGTCAGCACACACCATAGAACAGCTGATTTTAAGTAGACTTTTCAAACAATTTGGCCACATGATCAGATTAAATTGAGTTTGCCAGTAAGAAGTACTATCTATATGTTAAATATTGGATTTTTTTTATGGGGGAATGTTTCTTTTCTGTTAGTCATGATGCAGCCCCAGACTAGCCAGATCTACCAGGGTAACCAGACCTCCACAGGCTGCCCAATTCTACCCAGTTGCCACTATTATTTTCCTGGCAATAACACAGTCACATTACCACATTTCCTGTGTACATTTACATTAGAAGCCATTTATGTTTCAGAGATGTACTTCCTGTTTTGTGCTCCAGATGGGGCTGCACAGACAGTGAAATTATCACATTCAGTCTCATAAAATAGAAAGGGCAGGTGAAGATTGGAATAGAATTGATTTCAATGATTGGGACCCTGGACATCCTAGGTGTCCTAGAGAGTACTCAGTCCCAGAACACTCTTGTATAAGAAAACTCTAGAATTAGAAATTATTGATCGAGCAACAGCTTCACAGCCAATTATAATTGTCAGAGACATTGTTTTATCATATTTAAAACAGGCTAGAGTCAATGAGTGACTAGCTCATGGATGATGTAGCTCATAATGCGACAGAAAACTATAATAGTGGACAAGCTAAAATTAGAAAAGTTAGTTTGCTGTGATGATCCCCTCAAGTGTAATTTTTTTCCTAGTTTTCTGCAAGACACCAAAATAACATATATCAAAAATAATGTGTGGAAAAAGGAGAAGAAACATGGAACTGATGGCAAAAGCCTGCATTGTAACCCCATAATGCTTTGGGCTTTGAAGGCACATGAGAAAGAGTATGCATAGCCTGAAACATATTGTGGTTATAATAAGGGTGTTGTAGCTAGTTAGGAGTTTCTGCTCCTTTTTCACATACTATTTTTAAAAATATGACAATATTGGGAAGTAAACTTGACTTAAGGAAGTTCATAAAATTACTGGGGATTGTAAAAAAAAAAATTGTCAGTGCTTAATATCCTCTCCACCTTTTGAACTCATTGAACTACCAGTGCAGCAGCCTTTCTAATCAATAATGGTGACCATGCACATATAAATTAATTGATCACAATTTAAATGACCCATGTAATCAGCAAGTTCACTTCAGAGAAAAACATGTGTGGCAGCGAGCAAAAACTATTTTTACAATATGTAATAAACCATGGGTGCTGCTGTAGGTTTACAAAGACTAATTGTTTTTGAGAAGAAAAGAAAAACCTACTGTGACAGCGCACACCTGAGTAATTCAGTATTAATGCAATCAATTAAGAGATATATACTTTGTTTGATGAAAAATAAATGTCACTATTTTTATTAACAAAAATGCCAACTCAGCAAACCAACAATTACAATTAAAAGCAATCTAAAAACAGGGCACAAGGCTCCACACAATACATCAAGAGGGAAGGGGCTACCCCACACCGTGAAATTCTCAATGGTTAATTAATATCTAAAACCCAGGAATACAAGACAGTGTAGCCCATTAACAACACATCCTTTCCCAAGTGGGTATCTTACATGAAACAAGGGTTTGATCAAAAGCGATTCCCAGTATGAGCTGTCCAGATGACTTAAGCAGCAAGGATATAGAGAACGGCTAACAGGGTGTAGTCCCTTCCCTCCACTGGACGCGTTTCGCTAATGAAAGCTTCTTCCCGCAGTGGGTTTGCTAGTTACTGCCGGCAGGTTTAAATAGCCCTCAATCTGGTGCCAGATTGGCGCATCATTGTGCCATGACGCGGCGCTGGCCGTCAGGACGTGTGACGTCATGACGTTCTGGCGGCCATTTTAGGTACTGGCAAAACACACCACCGGCCAGTTTGATCTGATTACACAGATAGATGGTGCTATACTTGATTTCAATCACAAGATCTATGTATAAAAATGTTGTTTAACAGTACCCAATAGGCTAAAGTTACCCATCCAGACAAATGGAGGCATAATAGAAAAACTAATAAATCGTTCTCAATAATATGATTTAAACATGCAATACACCAAAAATATATATAATAGACAATGCTTATAAATTAATCCATATCAAAAACCATTAGATACAAAAGTGCATATATCCATATATATAGATGTGCGTCACTCAAAAATAGAAAAATATAAAAAAAGAGGGGGGGGGGGGTTGCAGATGACATTCCCACCAATACTCGTGGGTGTTACTGTAGCAAAAAGTAGATCCCACAATATCCTTTATATAAAAAGTTCAAACGAAAAATCCTCATTTAATCCTCTTGGGGATTTGCAGTTCAGATTGTAGATCCATTTCAGTTCTGTTTGTAACAATTTTTTCTCAAAATTTCCTCCTCGTCGATTCAACCTCACTTTTTCCAATCCTGTACACTTCAGGTTTTCTATCCGGCCTCTATGATGAAAAAGAAAATGTGAAGTAACGGATGACAATGTCTTGGATTCCTGAAAATCCCTTTTTGCTAACCTGATATTGGAGAGATGTTGGCTTAACCTCTCTTTTAGTTTCTGGTTAGTTTTTCCTACATAGATCTTATTGCATGAGCAGGTTAGCATATAGATACAACCTGTAGTGTTACAGTTTAAAAATTCCTGAATTTTAAACCTCCTGAGACCAATACTGTCATATACTACATCAGTTCGATTAATGTAGCTACAAAAACTGCAGCATCCACAAGGGAAAGACCCAATGAACCGGAAACCCCTTTTCAAAGGTGTTTTCGCCACCTCAAAGTGACTTCGTGTAAGGATATCTTTTAAAGATTTATTCTTACGGGCTGTAATACATGCTTTATCAGATATAAATTGACTTAAAAGATGGTCCGTTTTCAGAAGATGCCAGTTTTTGTCTAAAATTCTTTTAATATCCTCCCATTGATCATTATATGTAGTGATCAATCTCACGTATTTTTCTTCCGGTTCATTTTGCCTTACTGTTTTCACTAAAGTCTAGTTCTGACTTATACCTCTAACTGCTTTTTTAGCCCCTTCCCTCTTGATGTATTGTGTGGAGCCTTGTGCCCTGTTTTTAGATTGTTTTTAATTGTAATTGTTGGTTTGCTGAGTTGGCATTTTTGTTAATAAAAATAGTGACATTTATTTTTCATCAAACAAAGTATATATCTCTTAATTGATTGCATTAATACTGAATTACTCAGGTGTGCGCTGTCACAGTAGGTTTTTCTTTTCTTCTCAAAAACAAGTAATCAGCAAGTTCACACATATTTATATTTTTAATTTCATATGGTTGCGAGCATGTCCATCCATATATCCCTTTGACACCAGGAAGCAACTGAAATGTTTTTATCCTAGGTGAGCAATTAGTGATGTAGCTTTAATCAATGATAATGCATATTGTTAAATGAATCATATGTGGTCACCTCCCTCTCTCCCCAGAAGTCTCCCTCCCAACTCCTGTCTGCTCCCCTGGCTCCTAGTTAATAAATGTATTATTTTACAGTGTCTTACTTTTGTTATTCAAAGCGCTTCACTCTGTTGCCCCTCCCTACATATCTTCCCTTGTTTGCTTGTATGTGCCTAGCCGTCAACTCCGCTCTTCACAAGGCAACCTCTTTCAAGGATCCCTCACCAAGACTGCCCATAATCGTCTTAAACCCTTCTCTTTAGCTGCCCGTTATCTTTGGAATTCTATACCCCTCTACGTCCGCCAAGAGCAATCCATCAGTATCTTCAAATCTAAATTAAAATCTTACCTGGAGCACTAGCACTGGTTTTCATGTCTATAGTTTATATTTATGCAACTATTTATTCAAAATGTTTATTTTTTTTATTTTCTTATTTAAATGACACCTATAGTCAAATGAACTGTCACTTTTATACTACTGCATTTGTTACCCCCCTATCTGTTTATGTAAGTCTTCCTCCTGTTTAGATTGTAAGCTCTATGGGGCAGGGACCTCCATTCTCTTGTTTCAATCATGGCCTGGCACTTAAAGTGATGTAATTTCACAATTATATGCTTGTAATTTATTTCACTTGTTCTTTCTTACTCTCTTCCCTTGTCTGTATTATAACTGTACTGTTGGATTGCACAGTGCTGCATAATTTTGTGGCACTTTCTAAATAAAAATATACATACATACATACCTTGAGACCTAAGGCTTTCTAATCCCTGGTGTATATTGTGTATGATTACAAGTGCAATTGTGTTCCTGAACCAGCCACATATATTTTATGCTTATCAGTCATGTGAAATATGCATACAAAGCTAGTTTTACATTCAGTAAATATCTTATACACTCGATAGCGGCTCGAATGCAACCAGTCACATTTTAAATGTGTTTCACAACATTCTAGCTCTGTTACTGTGTGTGTACTCCCATGTATCCACATAAATGACAGGAGCGTAAAAACCCTGAGAATCTACCACATACCATCATTTGTTGTTGTCTTATTGTAATACAAAGAAGATGTGGTTATTGGCACCAGTTACTACTCAACCACATTGTATTGTATTCATTATAGTTCCTGTGTTTTCTTTAACTGCCCTTTAAGAACACTCTCATGTTGTCAGTAGTAATTAGCACAATGTTCACTTGTGTCTAATTCTATCTTCTATTCAGTTGGCCTTATGTTTCAGTGAATAACTAAAGACAAAGCAATGGAACTGCTACATTTAGTGGACGGAAAGTAGCATAATACTAAGAAATAAGCTAAATTCTAGAGTTAAGGAAAGCTCATATGTTAAGCATTATACCTGTAAAACCTGCAGCATATATATATATATATATATATATATATAGTTGTATTCCCATGGTGAAATGAAGCTTTTTTTATGCCTTTAAGCAAAAGTAGTGTGCATTTTGTAGATTACTACATTCTAAGATCATTTCCATTGGGTATTTATTTTCCTGATTGTGGTCTTTAAATTATTCAACTATTTTAGGAGAAGAACAAAAAGGGAAGAAATAAAATATATTAATCGGATTAAAATGGCATCATCTGATTTATTACATTTTATAGTTACTAGGGCCAGTGGCTCTAGAAAAAAAAAAACATTCAGTTTAGTTAAGAAAACAAGAAAGAAATGTAAATTATTCATTCGAAAGCTACCGTAGTTAAAAAAGATGAACAGTAAATTGTCTTACATTACAGTAGCCTGCAACATATTAGAAAAAGGCAAGCATTTGGTTTAGAAAAGCAGATATTAGGTCATTTTAAATTTGCTTACCCATGGGAGGTGAACAGTCAGCTCTTGGGCACTTTTACTATGCTTGTAGAGAACAGAGCACATAAGTTATTAGTGTTCAACTCCTGCAAGGGTCCATAACTGGCCAGATTGGTAAGGCAGAATGAGCAAGTATGATGTGAACATTATAGGGTTTAACATTTTAAGAGTAAATCTCCACTTGGCATTTTGTCAAGGTTTTATCACGTGTATTAAAAATGTGATGAAGTGCATAGCCACATTGTCAAAGGCAGTTTACCATAAGGAGATAAGATTGTAGGCTTTTTGTCAAGTTAAACTACCCATGGACCATATACAGCACTGTTTTTCTGTGTTTTTTCCTATTGGATTTAATTGGTGTGCATTTTATTGCATTTAAATTGTGCAAGTGGTAAAACTACAACAAAAAGCCTAAAAGAACACCTGTACTTCTACATGTAGACTTCCAACCAGTTTGGTCTAAATTCTGTAAGATAAGTAGTTCATATTTTATGATGTTTCTGGATCTCTCTTATCATTTCATTTTCAGAATCTCACAGATAACTAGCAGAAACATACTGTACGTTCATAATAATTGCACATAGTGTGTTTCTTAAATTAATTTATTATCATATAACTTGGGCTTGTTTTTAGAAAGGCTTGGCAGACCACTTGTGTGTTGGCTTCCATAATAGGAAGAAGATACCTCAGAGAGTTTGAGAGGTGGGGAAATGTTGGGGGGCCTTTAACAATGAAAAGATTCCTTCACTTAGTAATGTTTAAAAATGTAGTGAGGAAGGTTGGCATGCAACACTGAGAAAAAAGATATTTGCCAAGGGTGACTTTATAAAACAAAAAAACTGCCTCATCAATTGTGATATCCATGTATTTGGTTGAAGGAAACGGACATACAATCTAGATTATTGGTATCCAGTATGTATAGTCTGCTGATATGGATAAAATGGTTGGGTTGTAGTTTGTAAATCCCCTTCTAGTCTAGGTTTTATTTACTTTGGACATTACCTAAATATATATATTTGAAAAAAAAGAATCAGGCAAGGTCCAATTAAAAGATTCAGGGGGTAATTCACGATAGTGTGAAGTGAGGTGCGGAGTCCTCGCCTCACTTCACACTGACTGATATGCGCTCGCTGATGTCCTGCATGTGGACATCAGCGAGTGTTAAGGGCAATGACTTATTATATATCTTGACACCAGTGGCCAAAGCAGTGTGAAAATGATTTAAATACAAAGCCAAACTGCAGTTGACCGGACAGCCATAAGAAAAATGTATTGTGACTTTTCTGTTTGTGTGGATACATAGGCCTATAACGTCATCATTATTACTGAATATATTTCTTTTATTAGTTATACACTGGAGTACCATTTTGCAGTGAAACATGTAACATTACACGTGTATTCTAGATTTTGTGAATTTCTGACACCATTAAAGTTGTTATTTTTACTGCAATACCTGTTTTCCTCCATCATTGCTATCTGATTTATTTTAGGCAATAGATTGGTGTGTTTTGAGGCTATTGTAAAAGATAGCTGATTTGTGTAATCATAGATTAAGCAAACATTAGCAAGTTTGGCTTCAAAGGTTTGTGGAGTTGATTTTTCTAAATCTTCAGGATCAGCGTAGCAAAACAGATTAGGTTTATTACTCATTTCATATCTCCCTGGAATACCCTTCTCATTTCAATAAGTGATTATTTACAGCCAGATTGCCAATTGTACACCATCCATTTTGACACTGCCAGTGAAACAGGCATCAAAATAATAGAATGTTTAGAAATGTAACGCTAACTGTAGCCTGTTGATCTTACGGAATGATCACGGCAAAATGTGTGTCATGTTTTACTGTTTTGCTTTAGAGTGTGAAGTAGATCAGAGGCGTTTTGATTCAGTAAACCACTTCTTCGAAAGACAGTAGCTGTTTTTCCATGGTCATTCATTGAGAACTATAGTCTGATTGGTCTTGTTTTTATATACGTTTTGCCACCAGTTTCATTGCGGTGGCTGAAACACATAGGAGATATGTATTAGGTGCTGTTATTGCAGTGGATAAAAAGGGCACTAGAAAATAACAGGTATTTAGTATTAAAGTGCACCTGTCACCTCTAAACTTGAATTCTGAATTATGTTCTACTAATGAAATAAATGTTTTTTAAAATATATATTTAAAAATTTACCTTTATATATTGTTTCTCAGTCAGTCTGACTTTTCTTTCTTGAGTCGGGTTGGACAGGGATAAGAGGAAGCGTCATATATAGGATTGACATTTACATTTATTTCCATAGCAAATCCGCAACAAATTTCCGATTGTAAAATTGAGACTGTGACAATTTTTAAAGTCTCGACCGCTATAATGTTCCCATAGTAAATACTAGGACAATATTCTCAGAGTAAAGACGCCCATGCATGAGATCTGGCAGAGGGATAGAGGAGCCACGAGTATTTGGAGGTGTGTAAATATCTTTTGAGTGGCAGGTCCTATCGAAAATGGTGGCTTCCAGATCTGGAAATCGGGACAACCTTACAGTAACACCTACTTAATAATCTTAAGTTGTTTTTTTTTCTAGAATCGAACAATCAAATTGTTATTAATTAGCTAGTTGATTGATTTACTTAACTTATGATGCACGATTGCAAGCTGACAGTATAATAATAGAGTTGCTAACTTAAAGTCACCCTAATGACTGGTTTGTGTAAAAAGAATTAGCAGTTCCTGTTTGTGTCCCTTTTTTTTTTAATCACTAAGTTGCAGTGATCACTCTCTTATCACACTGATCCTCATGGCAAAGGCCACAAGCATTAAAGAAAATTATATATATATATATATATATATATATATATATATATATATATATATATATATATATATATATATATATAATAATGTAAGCTAGCCGACATTTAAAGTGATGTGTCCTTGTCATATTATGCTCTTATTGTTTAATGCAGAGGTTCCCAACCTTTTTTGCACCAGGGACCGGCTTTAAGCAAGACCAGTTTTCCATGGCCTGGTGGGGTGGTGGTGGGGCAGGTGCGGAGTTTTGGTCATATGGGGGTGGGGTTATGGAGGAGTGGAGCTTGTAAATGTAAATGTTTAAATAAATGTTTGTGTTTCAGCCTAACTAAAACACGAGTCATTAATAAAATACCACCCTAGTGCCTTCCTGTAGCCCATTCTCTCTATCCATGTACTGTACAAGATGAGTCAGTGAGGAGAGCCTGCCGCCCCACCCCGTCCATGCTGTGCTGGATGGCCGCGTCACTAAGACCCATCCGATGCCCCGCCCCATCCTGCATAATGTTCTCTGCCAGGAGCTGCAAGCTGTCACGGCTATGACAGAGAACATTATCAATTCACACAGCTGTCAAATAACACAGCTAGCGCCACGGACCGGCTGAAAAACCCCAACAGCCCGGTCCTGGTCCGCGGACCAGCGGTTGGGGACCTCTGGTTTAATGCACTTTTCCCATGTCTGAATTATATTTGTATTGCTGAATTGTACAGCGCTGCGTAAATTTGTAGTGCTTTACACTGTTTTCCAAATTATTATGCAAGTGATATTTTTCTCAGATTTTCCTAAATGGTCAATGCTAATGATAGTCAGTATAATTTTTAAGTCATGAACTATTAGAGTATAAATCAAATTTTATTGAACAAACCTCCCAATGACAAAAGTATTTTTTGCAAAAATAAAAAACTCAAAATGCACTCTTCCAAATTATTATGCACAACAGATTTTCAAAACATTTTATAAGTTGTATAGAACTTCAAATGGTCATTCTTTGAATTTGCAACATTAAGTGGTCACATTTACTAAAACCAAAAGCTATTTCAATCAAAAACATCTTAACAGGCCAAGTTACATATTCTTCTTTGATGTCACCTTCACAATTCTTGCATCCATTGAACTTGTGAGTTTTTGGAGAGTTTCTGCTTGAATTTCTTTGCAGGATGTCAGAATAGCTTCCCAGAGCTGCTGTTTTGATGTGAACTGCATCTGAGGTTTTTTTCACACCTTCAGAGACTCTAAAGGGGCTTAGTAGCTCTCTCACCATTATTCCGGCCCAAAACATGACTCTACCACCTCCTTGCTGACGTCGCAACCTAGTTGGGGCGTCGTGGCCATCCACCAATCATCCACTACTCCATCCTTCTGGACTATCCAGGGTTGCACGGCATTAATCAGTGAACAAGACTGTTTGAAAATTAGTGTTCATGTATGTCTGGGCCCACAGCAACAGTTTCTGCTTTTTAGCAGTGGTTAGGGATGGCCGAATAGTAGATTTATTCACAACTGCAAGCCTCTGGAGG
This sequence comes from Pipa parva, assembly GCA_019650415.1. Lineage (NCBI taxonomy): Eukaryota > Metazoa > Chordata > Amphibia > Anura > Pipidae > Pipa > Pipa parva. The sequence goes on from WMED01013102.1 coordinate 13,530, forward strand.
ATCCTACACCTTGAGGTTCGTGGGACTCCAGAGGCACCAGCAGCTTCAAATGATTGTTTGCTGCTATGTAATGGCATTTTAGCAGCTGCTCTCTTAATCTGATGAATTTGTCTGGCAGAAACCTTCCCCATTATGCCTTTATCTGCACAAACCCGTCTGTGCTCTGAATCAGCCACAAATCTCTTCACCGTACGATTATCACTATTCAGTTTTTGTGAAATATCTAATGTTTTCATACCTTCTCCAAGGCACTGCACTATCTGATGCTTTTCGGAAGCAGAGAGATCTTTCTCTTTCCCATATTGCTTGAAACCTGAGGCCTGCTTAATAATGAAGAACATCTTTCTTAAGCAGTTTTCCTTTAATTGAGCTCACCTGGCAAACTAATTATCACAGGTGTCTGAGATTAATTATAGTGATCCAGAGAGCCATGAGACACAATACCATCTATGAGTTTTATGGAAAAACAAAAAAAAAAATTAAAACTTTTTCACTTAAATCCAATATGCATAATAATTTGGAACACAGTGTATAAATAAAATTATACATACATACATATGTATACACATAAAATCTACAAAAAGAGGTACTGATACATTGTTTAAATGCGTACTGCATGAGGGCTTAAAATAGTAGTATTTAGATTTTATACGTGTTCAGTTTTAACCCTTTCTGTACGTACCCCGTACCTCTCATGGGGTAGCTTCGGGTGGCCAGAACTACCTAGCCCGTGAGAGTTACGGGGTACCTAAAGAAAGGGTCTCAGTGTTACACCCGGTGTTTTTTCACTGATGTAGCGCTGGAATCCCCTAGCAGAGAGTCACATGTGACTCTCTCGGGGATTAGGGGTTGGCTCATGTGACCCGATCGGTCACATGAGCCAATGAGAGACCGGGAGACACGTCATCGGTACTCCCGGTCTCACTTCCTCTGATCCTTCAAGCCGGCAGCACGTGGCTGCGCAGCTCTGCGGGTAAGTGTAGGTGAGGGCAACGCATGGCCCCCCCACATTACCTCCGGCCCCCCC
>WMED01013103.1:0-14556 GCA_019650415.1 Pipa parva
GTGGTGGAACTTGCACTATTGGTGACTGACTAAATACTTTTTTTCCCCACTGTATAATTGCATAAGCCTTTCTCTTAATGGCGATTTTCCATTTTTTCCTGAGCAGATGCTGTAATAATCCCACATTGGATGTGATTTTCATTAACAGAACATAATCTCTTTGCAGATTCATTTAATCCTTCTTTATTTGTAATAAATAATAATTAGGGTAATACTTTCTTTATGTTTAGCTTGAGATGATGACTTTTAGGACTAACTGAAATGATCATAGCTGGCTGAGCCTCATTTTCTTGGTGTCACTTGCTTTGACAGTTGATTCTACGTTCATGAAGAAATGAATTTTTATGGCTTGCTATTTTATTGGTGTGAAAAAATCAGATAAGAAATATTCTTTCATAAGACATTGAGCATGAATATTATAAGTAAAATATTGAGTGCAACAGTAATGGATGTTCAAAATACTAGGTTAATAATAATTTTCTTTACATTCACTGCTACTATTCCACATACAGTTGTCAAATAAATCAAAGGTAGTGTTTTTAATTTTAACTTTTTTTTTTAAACAAAACAAGCTATCTTCTTTAAATGAGATTCACAGTGAGTCATAATGGATTTTAAGTACAGGAGCGGCACCTCAAGGTGTCCACTGTCCAAGAGAGTCCTCTGTTATGTATTTAATGGAAGTTAATGTATTTTAAGAAAGTCAACAAGTTAGCATGTCCCCTGGGTAAAATGTGTTGGAAAGGCACAGAAGGGTTTTGCTCCAGAGCACCTAATCATGGTGTCTTCCATAAATAATAGTTCTTACATTTAGCTCTTCCAGAATTCTCATAAATTAAATCCCTCCCATGTTAAAACAATGCAGTTCATGAATGCTCACAAGTCAGATCTGATTTGTAAATATAAGGCCCCAGTTGTGGGATTTGAACACTTGTCTCCCTGTCTGTAGATGGCAGCCTTGCAGAACTGCTATCTACCAGTGAATTTGCTTTTCACTCTTTCTCTATGTAAGATGTTCTATTATAACATATATATTGATATTAGGCCAAAGAAGCATTTGGCAGCAGTAGGCAGAGTATTTCTGGCCTTTGACAAAGTAACTTCATAAATCAACAATAACAAGCATGAGCAAGTGAGGTTATCCCCTTATATAAGCTGGAGGTTTCCTTAAAATCTCTGGCAGTCCAATAGAAAATACAAGAGTGGGAAGAGAAGGAGTCTTTTTATCTTCTCTATTTCCACTGACACTTTTTGAGAGGAAAATATCAATGTTAACAGTTATAGTGGCTTTGGTGGTGGTGCAGAGTCTCTGTATAAGGAGCATATTGTTAGGAAGAATCTTGCAATATTTATTCTGGTTTAGGTGAACTTTTAGTGAACAAAAGCCTGAGAAATATTTAGGCTGGAAATAAAATACTTGATACACATGGATTAGTGCTCTAGTTCAAATGTGCCCCAGCCCGACAATAGTGACTGTAAAAGTGGTCCTAGAGCTAGACATTTTTAAAAATTAGTAAGCCATGTTCCTTGGAACAGCAACTGTGCACTTGCCTAGTAAGTAATTTTTAGGGACTGGGGAGCAAACTTAATTTTAAGCTCAGATCTCTAAGGTATTGATCAATGCAGGACATTTTTTATGCAATTTTTAATTTGGATTGTGAATGAGAAAGCTCTATCAGAAGTTTAAAGATTTCATGTTATGTATTTAACAGAAATTAACTAAACCCCTCCACCACATGATATGGCTTGTTACTAATGTGGTCTGATTGTTCCTGTAAACTTAGAAATGAATCCAAAGACCGCTCAATCCCCCTATATCCAAATGGTAGAAATAAATCGGGTGCTCTAGGAGAAGGACAGGACTGTATCAATGTAGATAGAAGAAAATCTCCGGCATGACGAGATAAGTAAAATTAGCTTTCTTTTGAAAGCTGATTTTACTTATCTCGGAGTGCCAGAGATTTTCTTCTATCTGCATTGATTTCTCCTGTATCCATAGATATTTAAGATTATAGCAGAAACTTGTTTGTTGAAGTCAGAGTAAAATCCTGTCCCACCTATGCCCAATTCAAGACTCTGCAAATACTACCTCTTGGGTTGTTACATTCTCTATCAACATCCATGAGGAGGAACCATTTCATTAGACCTCATCACAGAATAGCTGCCAAATTTATCAGATACCAATAGATTAACAAGGATTGTACATTTTATTCCAGTAAACGGACATCTACCTGCATCCAGAACAGTTGAATTAATGTTCAATTAAATCTTAGATACATGGTATTACCATATGCCATACTATCACATTGAGAGTGTCAGTTTACATCTCAATTCTAGACTGAATTTTGCAGGTTGCCATGAGTTAAAGTTGCCTTATGCTCTTCCCTCTCATCCCCAAACTAATCCATCCATCCATCCAAATAACACCTTTCTACAACAACCACCACCACCCTGCATCTTAACTGATTTTAATTAACCAGATGTGGAAGCTAGTGTTCCCAATCAATATTAAATGTATACACCAATATCTTTTGGGGATTAGAGCAACCAGGGGACAAGACATACAGTGGTATAAATAGAGTTCACTAGAGAAACAGTTATTTTATATGGATTTTTTAATCCGTATGTCAGTATGAAGCCGAACTAAAAAAGAAAAAAATAGGGTGGGACCAGGTTTAAATTGTGGAATTTGTTATATGAAGAATCAGGAGATGAAACAAAACTTAAGCATGGTCAAAGCAAACTGGGACCAGATGTGACTTCAACCATTATTTCAACTGATCCTGTTTCAGAAATCAGTGATGAATTTCAAACTGAAAATTCCAGAAACATGTGAACCTTGTCTGGTTCACAAAACTCTTTAGGCACTATGTAAAGCTCAAAATCCTGTCATGATTTTACAGTCAGCTAAAGGGGTAGATGACACTGAAAATTATATATATATATATATATATATATATATATATATATATATATACAGTATATACACACACATATAGACCCGACTGCAGCAGTGGTAGTATATTGCAATTGTCTTTAGCTGGCGAATTCAAACCTTTATGCGATAATTCAGACTTTAGAGAATAGCCCCCAATATCTCTTGAAAGCTTGTCTATATAAAACGACTGTTAGTCCAATAATAGATAGTCCATCTCTACTAGTGCTAGGTAAAATATATACCTTTAATGAGTTGTTTATAAAATGAAAAGAAATATGTTATAGATACAGTACTGATATTAGAATCCGTGTTTTTAAAAGCAAAATATATATTTATCATAAAATGCAAAAATGAAATTGGTATTGTGAACACAAATAGAATAACATTTATGTGTATAAAACGAGGATGATTCATAATTATGATATACAATTTATACTCTGCATTCAGAGTTTCCTTCCATATGCAAAATACACAGCAAATTATTTTCTTTAATTAAAAAAAAAAGAGAAAGAAAATATGTATTCTTCTAGAGTGGGAGGCACTAAGCCTGTTAAACAAGTAAATGGACCTGAATAATCTTATGTAATTAAGCTTAATACCATGGCACAATTAAACCTATTTTAAATGTGTCTTTTGATTGAACATCTGTTCTGGTTTTTAGAGATGACTAGAGGTATCCATGCACATTAACCAGACAAGTTCAGTGTCCTTACATGTTGAAACTTAGTTTCCAGAATAGTAGTTTTTAATTATTCTTGGTTGGTGTTGTTAACCATTCCAGAAATATACTGTAGATTTTCCTTGCTAAGTTTTAAAACTATAAGTTCAGTTGACTTTGGCATTATAAACATAGTAACATAGTTTATAAGGCTAAAAAGAGACACAAGTTCATACAGTTCAGCCTGTTTTCATGCAATGTTGATCCTGAGGAAGGCAAAACAACAACATGATAAATTTTCTTGTGTCATTGTAGTGGCATGTCTTATTTTTGTTTGGTAGAGAAAAGTGTTGTTTTGTAATTGTTTGATTTAATTAAAATATTAAGCTGAAATGGTATTTTCATTGAGGTTATCTCTAGGTTTGTTGCAAATTCAAACACTCAAAAGGACCACACTCCATAAAACAAATATTTATTGAAAAAAAATTTATATGTTTAAAATAAAATTGAGGTTCAAAAAGCATGAACCGGCTACAAGAGACCTCTTGGTTTGAATAAATATTTTAATAATAGTGAATTTGTACCAAAATTGCTAAAATGTTATATTCCATAACATTAACCTAGAATAATTCCCCAAATGACAAAGGCATAGAGTAGCACTACACAAATAACTGGAAACCACCAAATATTGGTGCGGTGCATCAGCCCCCATAATAATAATATTAATAATAATGAAGAATCACCAAAATATAACAAACATGCACTCAAAATTCCATAAATATATTTCCTATTAGTTCATACTTTAGGTGAGGTGTCAGTATGAAAATATATTGAAGGAGAAGTGGATGTGGCCTGTGGCCAAAAAAATAGCAGTGCATAAATTCATATACATGTAATAAATATTTAATTGGGCATTTAATACCATGCATAGAAAACATATAATATATCATAAAACACCTATGAAAACCCAATAACCTAAAGAGGGAGTCCCCTATATCTAGGGGAAACTGGCTAACTAATAAAAAAACACAGATACAAAGGGCAAAATTTATTAAAGGCGAATTTTGAAATTTCGATTGAATTTTGAAATTTCAATTGAAATTTCAATCAATATTTTTCGAAATTTGATTGAAATTTCAAAATTTGATCAAAATTTTTCAGAATTTGATCAAAATTTCAAAATTCGCCTTTAATAAATTTCACCCAAAGTGATCAGTTATAAAGTACTGACTAGGCAAAGTGCAAATACAAAAAGCAGGATGGTTAATTTGTAAAAAAAAAGTTAATTAAGCAAAAGTCCCAAGGAGAAAGAATCAGGTGTACACACATATTAGGGCATTCCATTTGAGTTCATCAACCTCCTCCGTGCCACCTGTAAATGTAATAGCTGTACTGTTCCTAAACACCATGTATTGATGTAAATTATACTAAGTAATTAAACCCCGTATCACAGTTCTCCAGGGAATTAAAATGTATCCACAGCAACAATTTGTGTGAAGCCAAGGGAGGTCAGACAGATTGCTGTGTATCTGCAATAATCTGGAAATCAAGTTCCTGACTCCTTGTGTAGGGGCTCTCTATATACAGGAGGTCAACGATAATATAGAGTAGCCACCGCTAACCCCATAATGGTATACAGTATATGCAGCAATACCTTTCTTCCCTGAAGCCCCCTTGGATGCCTGATACCTCTGATTCACAGAAGCAGTAATATACAGTGAATCACAGCTCCATCCTCCAAGAGATTACTCCCAGCTCCAGCTCAATCAGCACACAGCTCCTGTGGATCTCCCTACCAGTAAAACTCAGTGTGGCTTAAAACATAACTCAAGACTACAGCCCCATTGAAAGTAATGGATAACGCCACCCAGAGAGTGGCGATGCATTAAGCAACAGAAATAGCCAAAAAAAAACAAACACTTATCTTAGTAAATAATGCAGAACAGCGTTAAATCAGGCGATATCGATACACAGAGATATCCACTGTGATAATGCCTTCCAGTGCTTTGATAAATAGGCGATAGTATCGATATTGCTAAATCCAGAGCTAACCAAATTAGTTTTTATAGGGATAAGAATTCGACTATAGTAAATGTGACTGACTTAACAAATTAGAGTTCTAATAGGCCAATATGTGTAAAAACATTTTTTGAAGTGTTTTGAGGCTGTTGCCACTTTGCCACGTATTACTAAACCTTACCAAATTTTGAACGACCTGTTCTGCCTTCTTTTTATTTTTTGGAATGATAGCACCAGTGCAGATTTTATCAAGAGGTCTTTCTCTTTAGACTAATCTGCAAATATAACTATGAAACCTTACACAGTCTTCAAAATCATATTGTAAAGACACAACAGAAGTATTTGATTTGAAATGATTTGCATTAAAAAAAACAAGTAATATTAGTAGATTTTAATTTTGTTATAAAGAGGAAGTTTACATAATTATTTTGTTGTTTTTGGTAGAGTCCTGTCATTAATAATTGGAACACAATAATTATGAACCGATATATTTTCATAATATGGGCAGTGCGGTGACTCAATGTTAGCTCTGGGTTCAATTCCACCCTGGACTTCATCTGCATGGAGTTTATATGTTCTCCCCACACCTGCGTGGGTTTCATCTGGGCACTCTGGTTTCCTCCCACAATCCAAAAGCATACATCTATGTGTGTCTATGTGTGTGTGTGACTGAATAGGGAAACTACTGTAGATTATAAGCTCCACGGGGCAGGGACTGAATTAAATGACAAATCTCTGTAAAGCGTTGCGTAGTATAGTAGCGCTATATAAAAAATGAACAAATACAAAAAAAAAAATAGTGTAGAAATAGTTGTAACATTTGATTGACGTTTTTTCTTCATGTTTAATGTGGGCATTTGAATGCTATATGTATGGGTTCTTTGTAACAGCGACCTCCATATCTTGCACAAGCAACAGGTGCAGTCACACCCATTGTGAATATAGATTGATTAGGCTTACAAAGAAGAATGAGGCATATTTCTTACTGAATGGTGTCTTTATATTAACAAGAACAGCTGGCAGATTTCTATGACAGCAGTCATTATATCCCAGTTTATGAGGAGGCAAAATTATATGAACTCTACTCCAGGGAGCCAAAGAGACCACACACAAGGAATCAGTCATTAAACAGTAATGTAATTGCTTCCCAATTTTATTCCAGTAAGACATTGTTATTTTATGAAATGATCTTATTATTTTTACCTGCTTATAACCCAAACACTGCTGAGGTAGATGAGTAAATGTTTTGATATTAGCTATTTCTGAAATAACAGTTCTGCATAATTCAATTAAATGTAAAAAGATCTCTCCATCTGAAGAAATTCAAAACCCCTCCAGTAATTTTAATAAAACAATGATAGATTCCACCAAGATAAACTATGGCAAAAATCACACCTTTATCTCTATATGTGTTTATATTTAAAAGATTTGCCTGTATACTAGTTGGCAAAAAATGTAAAAGCAAAATATGAGCCAAGAGCAAAATATTATGTCTTAAAAATAAGAAGTACAGTCAGTGATAACTGATTCTGAAGATCACTGACATTGAGTAGAAACAGTTATATGTTTTAGGTATTTTTAGGAAGTGTTTCAGTAATACATTATTACATACATTTTAGAAAATGCTTGCAAAATGTATAAATGCATTCATTTATAAACATGGATAATCCAGTTTAAGTTTTTTTTTAATATATACACATTACTTTAGAGGGAAATAATGCTTCCTACTTTTATTTTATCTTTATGATTTAGAGTTTGCATTTTATTTTTGTAATGCTACTTAGAAGGGAGAGTGTCTCTGACCTAAAACTCTAATAATCCCCAGCCATTAGCACCCTCAAAAGCAATTAACATCCACTTATATTTCCCTAAAACTCCCTCTGATCTACAGGGGCAGGCTCTCACACATTTAGAGAAGTGTGTATTTAAACCCTTGAACAATAAGAAAGGATAATGGGCACCAGAAACTCTTTATTTAACAATGGAAGTTTATTAAAAGACATACAGAGCCCAGTCTTTTTACAGTTAGAATACAATAGTATTATACTGTACATTAATATATGTTAGTCCAATATAAAAGGTATCACCACCATATATATATATATATATATATATATATACTGTATATATATATATATATATATATATATATATATATATATATATAGTACTAACATTCATTTTAAATAGACAAGCTTTTGAGAGATCATTACTCCCTTTTAATGATAAATGTTAGTCCAATAAAAAAGGTATTACCAAGTATCGCAATACTCATTTTTTTGCATCTCTGGACTAACATGACTACTCTATGTTAACTTATATATATATAGAGAGAGAGAGAGAAATTTTTATTTCTTGTGTGTTTTCAAAATACACATATGTATTTATTTCTGTTTGCTTTAAAGCTGTGATTTTCATTTTGATTTCGATTTGTTGATTGGCATTTTACAATCATAATGTAAGTTATGGAGCATCAATACTCATCAAATGATGCACTAATATAGGTGTTTTTATTTTTGGAAAAATAATTTTAGGAATTGAATAAAAAAGAATAAAGAAAGTTGCACAACTGCAAAATTGTCTGGGACTGTTTTTTATTAAGTTCATATCAAAGAGACAAAACCGTTTTCAGTTATACAAGAGATTTCAATACTCTGTTGCAATGATCCACTAAATTATCAGTCCTCTGCAAGCGGAACAGCTGTTTGTCACTGTATGCTGCCATTCTAGCTGCACACAGGTGGAATGGCAATCTTTCTTGCACATTTCTCACTGTCTCTACAATAGATTTCAAGTCATTGATAATTTTTATTTTTTCTCTGGATTGACAAATAGCTTCAGGAAATAAAATAATAGGCTGCTATTGTACTTTTTGTGTGGGGTTTTTGTATTACCTTTTTCTCATAAATAAATAAATACTTCCCGAGTGGCACAAGATTTATAGTAAGGTGAATAAAATTCAAGATATTGTCACAAAAGTAACAACATGCCATCCTAATCTTGAAATAAATATGTTTCAATGATTTACAGAAAATATTGAAATCTCATACATTCTGTGCTTTTAATGGAAATAAACTTATTATTTCTGCCAAAAAAAAAATCATAAAATGTTCAGCTTCTTCCATGCTTTACACATTTTGGAACAGTTTAAATTGCAGCTTTTGAAGACATTGGTGGATATTTGTAAAGACCATTTTAACCTTTTCATTTGGTTTCATTGTGTTTCATTATTACTTTCCATTTCACTGTACTTATTGATTCCACCGATATTTACAGGGTCCACATTTTTTTCTTTCACAGTCAAAGGAAATTGTTATCAATAAAAATCCATTTAAAGCGGCACATGTTGCAGTATTTTTCTAGTAGGTTCATATTCCATTTCAGATCAATACTAATATTTTTTTTTTTTTCGACTGTAACTAAGTGACAGGACAAACGCCTTAGCAAAAAAATGGCATGAGGCAGGTGAACACTTATGGCCAATAATATTTGCACATATTTTTAAATAGGGGGAAACAGCCTTTCAATCTCCATAGACAAATTCTCATAGTAGTAATTTAGATTATACTTAAAGAACTAAACTATTAAATAAGCAGTACGTGTATGGAATGTATCTAATGTATCAAATGTATAACAGGAAGTTAAACTACTCTACTCTGGATTTTTGACATTATAGACATTGGAAGTTCTAATTCTAACTGTCTGTTCATTATTTGTTATTGATACAATTCTAAATGTTTTCAATAAAGTATGATATTTAACTATTTAGCCTGAAAACTTGGGCTTTCAAGTGCACTTCCTGAATATGTAGAATCTAAAACACCATAGAAAACAATGGGACTGGATAAGCTCTGTTTAAACCCAGCCGTGTAGCAAGTAACAGCTATATGCCGGTCCCAAGCCTGGATAAATAGAGAAGGGAGTAGAAAGCAATGGCAAACTACTCCACTATAAGAGCCGAAATATTTTATGAATCACAACCAAACATGGTACTGAAAGGTAGGCCCGCTGAACCAGAAGGCATCCTACAACCTACTAGGGAAGAACAAAGACTAATTTCGATTAGCTCAGGCAATTATGATGCAGTTTTTTTGGCTTTGTGTTGCTCCACTATATAGAAATAGTTAAATATTCACAGAAGGAAAAATTAGATCTCTCTTAAAGAAAAATGTTGAAAATAAGAGTGAATTATTTTTTTGGGGAAATGTACTATGTTTAAATTCCATTTACAAACGTGGAGATATTAGCTTACTTAAGTTGTAATATGTTAAGGCTTAAAAACTCTTTTGTGTGCTTTTTCTACAATTTAATTTTACAGCTAAAGTACATTATAAAACTTTGATTATTATTAAGATTAAATATATATATATATATATACTGTATATAGCGTTATTTAATTAAGAGTTACTATATATAATGTAGTTATTTTTATAGTTCTCTTTCATGATAAAGGTCATGGTGCCCTATCAACCAAAATCATGCCGTTGCAGATAGTTTTAGCCTTACGGAGGAAACAAGACTGCTTATGAAATATGCATAGATAGCACATACTGTATGCTGCCAAGGAATCTAGTGTATTATGCATGACCGTTTTGTCTTTGTAAGGGCAAAGGATTCATCACAGCAGATGTTTATCATTGTTAAAGGGTCAACCAATAAGGCAAACATCACATAAATACACATAATATGGTAAATGTACAGTCGCCAGCCAACTATATGTTTTATTATATCATTTACTTGCTATAAAATGTTAAAGTGCACCTCTCAACTCAAAACTCAATTACTGAAATATGTTCTACTACTGAAATAAAAGTTTTTTTCAAATATAGAAGTATTAAAAAATGTACTTTAATATATTGTTTCTCTCTGTCATCTGCCCTGTCAGCCTGTCTGAGACCCCTATCCCCCCACTCCCATCAACCACTATGAGGGTGCCTCAGAAGAACCTTTTACACCCCCATGCCTCTTTCTGATTGGTTAATTGCTGAGATGCAACCCCTGTTCGCTGGGGTTTACTTAGTTTATGATAATTATTTCCATAGTGCTAGTATTACAGTAGCGCTATGGAAATAATGGGGTTTTAAATCATAGCCACTTACTTGATGGTTAATTATTTAAATAGCACTGGATGGGGGCTGATACTGTGGGGGATCAGGGGGAATGTGTGGGGGTGGTGTGAGAGGTGTGGGTCCTGTGGACCCCCAGTGTAGGGATTTGGAGCACTGAAGCAATATCAGCAGGTATTGCTGCAGTGCTCAGTCTAGAATTCCATGCTTTAGTTATGAGGGAATGCGCGTCCCCAAGATCTGGCGGAGGGAGGAACTATGAGTGTTTGGGGGTGGGGAAATAGATTTTGAGTGGCAGGTCCTAACCAAAATGGCAGCTTCCAGATCTGGAAACCAGTACAACTTTACAGTAAGACCTACTTAATAATTATTAAGTTTATTTTTTTAAAATGGACTTTATTATTTATATTATCCATTGATGTACTTTACTTTAGTATGACCATTGCAAGGTGACAGGTGCACTTTAAAGTTTTATCCTTTTAGTGCTAACAAATTGATGAAATTTGCTTTGAAAACAGTTGTAAATATACTAGAAAAATAGATTTCAGACTATGAATTTTTAGATTATATTAAAAATATGTGCCAATGTGTCATAGCCCTATAGGTAATGTTAGCCAGAGCTGTTTGTCGTTGCCTTTTCTTGCGTATAGTGCCTGGACAACTGCTTCCGACTAAGGAAGTAGGCTTCTCAGTGAGGAAAGGTCCAAGGTCAGAAGTTGCATTTAGAGAAATGAGTTTTGTCTGGCAGAGGTAAGAGGATTTCAGCATAATAAAAAATGATAAAACAAGCTGTGCTGGATCCTGGAGCAGGATTCAATAGCAGAAAATTCCTAGCTCATGCTGGCACTTGGCCACCACATTTTTTAAAGCCATTTCAGTAAAATTTACACAGGATACTAAAAAATACACAAATTCACTTTCTTTTGACAAAGTCAAATTTGTATATTCAGTATGCCTTGTCAGTTTAGTACATGAAGAACCCCACCTAATTATTGACAAAAATCAGGTAAATAGACAGTATTTAAATATACAATCACCATAATGATATGGACTATACAAAAATTTCTCACATCACAGAAATAAAGAATCTATAGTATCGATACCCCAGTAGTCTTGTTCTTTGAAGTAATATATTATCCATTTGGTGGAGGTTTAAACACAGCTTGTTGGCCATCAGCTTCTGAAGAAAAATTAAAGATTGACAAAGGTTGAGGCTTGTAGATATGTTCCCTGTGAGTTGGCCCTTTATGCCAGCCTAGAGATGATCAAGCTCTCTGGCATTAATGATGAACAGTTAACAAATTTATAATCACCCTTGCAGAAGGGGTATTTTATACATTTTGATAGTTAAAAGGATAGTATTGTGAAAACATCACTTTAAATATGAACATATAAAATACAGGCTGCAAGGTAAATAGATTTACTATATTCCGCATTTAATTTAAAACAATCAACATTTTAACAGCATCACACAAATACAAATCATTACAACACTATTGGGTTGGTAGGTGATAAAAAAATTAAAAATTAAATGGGCACTATAGTGCTGATACAACTGCACACATACTGTACAATTACATATAAAACTCCTTCATACTAAGCCAATTGCTGACACAAATAGTTAAAAAAAATGTTTAGGAAAGAAATAATACTTGCCGTTTGTTTCCCTTAATTAGTTTTCCTGAGAGCTGCCGTTTTCCTCCCCCCCCCCTCCTCTTTCTGTTCTGCAAGTCAGGCAACATGAGAAGAAAAAGCTGCCTGACTGCTATTGGTTAAGCCAGTGGTTCTCAATCTTTTCTTGCCACAACCCTTTATCCGTGACTGAGACAATATTCCCATAATCATATGGGAACATTGTCACAGTCGTGACTTTACTATAGAAATATTGTCGCTACTTTACTATAGAAGTATTGTCGTGATTTTACTATAGAAAATATTGTCGCGGTCAACTTTCAAATTGTATTAAAAATCTGCGACAATCCCGAGGGCTGTTAGGCGGCCCCTGGCAAATTGTCATTCAACCCCAAAAGGAGTTGCAACCCCCAGGTTAAGATCCACTGGGTTATGCAGTGTGCTGACCTTTTGGCCACATAAATTAAGTTGGAATGCAGGAGATTACAGAGGGAAAGCTGACTTGTGCACATGTGCTAAGTAGTAAGTAGGGTAAAAATGTCCGGGGGAGGGTACCTTTTCATGGAAAACTAGACAGTACATGTCACACACACATTTCCTTGTGCTGGAGTTTATTAGTTCTGCAAACTCAATCATTCTGTGTCACATGAAAAATCTACTGGGGAGAAACACTTCTCACTAAGGTATAGTACTGCATATCTAAAGATGTAATCTGACTATAGTTCCAATTTAACTATTATGAGTATGTTTCATCCTTCCTCCTTGTTTCTTTTGCACCTCTTTATAACCGCACCCAAAGAAAGCAGAAGTTGTAACTTATGAAACATTATGCACTTTTTAATCAAAGCATAACAAAATTGGATAAAATCCCCATTTTGCATTTTCCTCACAGAGTTGTATATGTTTTTTGTTTTTTTTTTGCTTAATTTATTCCCTTTAAAACACAATTCATTTAACATTTATTTAAGCTAACCATACTCAAATTTAATTGACTTTAATAGCCAGTTGTATATTAATGCAGTATTCTCTTTGACACACTGGCTGCTTCAACAGGCACAAAATGAGATAACTTCCTAGTTTAATACATTTGCTAATCCTATTTTTCCACTTTATGATATCATTTACTCAAAACCAAACCACCCCACATCCACCTGATTTAACAGTTTCTCTACACTAAAACAGAAAAAAGGCTGCTGTCAATCCCTTCCCACTTTGTGTCTCGGGTGCCAGGAGAAGAAGACGTATCCGTTTGTCAGCATGGAAAACAAAAAGACTCTCCAGCACTCCAGTGTGTAAAATCGATTTCTGTAAATCTTTATTGTGACCCCATGGTCAAAATTTTAGTTTCTCTGCACTATACAGATTAGTCCGATATAATCTTGTGTGCCTTTTACTGTATTGTAAGAGCATGCATGCTGGATCCCATGATCCAAGGTGGGGCTTACCCAACATTTTTCTCCCCGCAAACATAAAAGATGGGGTACCCTCAGAAGATTTTGTAAGTTTGCCTGGATAAAAATGGCATCACCAGCATTTACCCAGAACCAGTGTGAAAAAATTGCTGTAATTTAACAAGGGTGTTGTAAAGAAAACTCAGTGTTATTCTTCTGGATAAAGTTATGTTACTAAGGAACTGGTAATGGATCCTCCTACCACAGCTCAATTAGGAAATCAGTCAGGTGACCTGCTCCTATTTAGCACTTGCTCTGCCCCTGTAATGAACATCAGTATAGTTATTCCTGCTCAGTTTTCACAACTCAAAAATACAGCACAAAATGTCCAGTTAGAAGCAATGAAGAAATGATTACTTTTAGTACCGGAGAAATAATGGTTGAACTCCCCAAGCTAAAAGTGAATTTGGCTATGGACACAGACGGGATGCACCAAAGAGTATTAACAGTACTAACTAATGGCAAAAAAATCAGCTCAATCCTTGGTGCTGTATGGTGTAGTGTGTTGTAGTTCAGCTCACCATTCTGGAAAAAAGCACGGGTGCCCAGGAGTATGGGTGTTTCCAAGACCAAGTAGTACAACGTATAATCACAGATGTCTCCGGCACTCCGTTAGTAAAAGCAACTTCTTTATTGAATAATCTTTAAAAGGAGGTCAATGTACAAACATTTAAAAGCGTGTGGAACAACCACTTATGCGTTTCGTGCGTCAGCACTTAATCATTGTGTCACTAATCAGTACTAATCTGAATACAGTTTATATTATTCAAATTAGTACTTATCCACAGATTT
>WMED01013104.1:2932-14556 GCA_019650415.1 Pipa parva
AAAAAAAAAAAAAAAAAAAAAGGTAAACATTATAAAATGTGACTTCTTTTACCAACTCTCCTGCAGTGATCAGCATGAATCTGAAGCAATTTGACCAACACAATTGAGAATTTTAAAAACACATCAGCAAGGCGCTGGCTGTACAATCCCTTTAGGCCATTAGTCAGGGGCAAGTTGCACCTGTTTTGTTTGTAAGGATTCTAGATGCCTAATGGCAATTAACATCACATGCACAGAAGTTTAGGATTTCATTTACACTACTGTGAACTTCTGTTTAGTCCTCAAGTACTTCTGTGCATGAGATGTGTTTGCCATCAGGCATCTTGCACCTCTCAGTAATTGGATCAGCTGGTGCATATTGCCAAAGAGAATCCAAATGAATCCATGCATACTCCTATGGAGATGCCCTGACTGGCACTTGAAAGCAGGCCATAATACTACTCTTCTGTGCAGTTTTGACTTTAGCAGCAAAACAAACATGTACAGGTCACTGTCTAGAGATATAATTGGGAAACTCGGTGGTTGTGGAGCAGCGTGCAGATAGTCAAAAATATTCTGCATTAGATATTGAGTTCTGTGCCATATGATTCTGCTGCTGGAAACTTCACATTTTCACATCTTGGTTTTCAAATAGAGAAAAAAAATTAAAATAAGGGAGAAATATTTATATTGTATCCCTTTAAACCTTAGCCAATGTAGATTGTTGTTTAAAGAAGTTATAAAGCAGCATAAATAAAATCACCTAACATATCAATAAGCTGAGTAAAATAAAGCATCATGTGCCACAGACACTTGTCTAATGGCACCAGATTCAGCTGCAATTTTACTAGAGTTATTAACAGTGCAGGGCTTTAACCAAAGTATACCGACAATATAATTCACCAGTCAAGTGAATTATAATAACAGTCTGCTGCTTTTGTAGACATGGACAACGAACCCATTGGAAACTGTATTTCTAAAGATAGCTGCACATGGGTAGATCCAGCCGTTTAACATGCCCATGTTTCTGCTTTTGTACAATATTGAAGAGAAGAAAATGCACATGTGATTTGCGGATTCTGGTATATAACCCTTTTATTGGACCCCAGGTGTGAGGTACAAGTTCAACGCTTCGGGGGTATAATCACCTTTCATTAGGCTAAATAGCTTCAACACTATTAGCCTGACAAAAGGGGATTATACCCCTGAAACGATGCACTTGTACTTCACACCGATGGTCCAATAAAAGAGTTATATACCAGAGTCCGCAAAATGCACATGCATATTCTTCTCTTCAATACTCTACATATGTGAGGATGTGTTGCCTAACAACCAGGAATTTTCACCACCTCTAAGGAAGTGAATTGGTCTGCAACTGCATATGCGTATTCCGTAAAGACATTTTTCTGCTTTTATCACAGTCAAAAGGAAATTAACGTCACACTGGCTGCCATGCCAAAAGGCTAATTCGTTAAGCTAACCAACCAGCTTAACACACAGCAGTTGAAACCCTCCATTTCACACTGAAATTGAAGACGGGCTTAGGCTCTTCCCTCTACTCTTCTGCTGCATAAGCCATGCTAACAAACTCAATGCAGCTTAAACATGAAAAGTCAGGGGCAGACCCACGAGACAAGGAATGGAAGGAAGGGGGGAAGGGGGAGTGTTCTAAGCCCCTGCAGTGGCTGCACTGTAATCCTTCGCTACATTATGAAATGAAGGACTCAGGCAAGTACATGAAAGTAAGGGACTATTCAGGCAAGTGCAGACTGGCTGGAGTTTAGCATTCAGCCAATGTGAGGCTTAAGCCCCCTATTGTGATATATATAGAAAAAGAAATGAAATAAAATATGTGCATGTTCTTTATTGCCAGTTTGGTGAATTGAGCCAGGGGTCAGGTACTTTGTGATGTTACACATCATACAGGGGTGTGGAAGAGAGCTGCAGCCAACAGTTTTCATCTGACAATCCTGAGCTGTGGATCGGGAGATGAAAGCTGATCGAGCAGCAGTACAATAGGGCGAAATTTACAAAACTCAAAAAGATCTCTTTTGACTCTTGAGTTTTTTTTAATGTATAAACTGCCATTTGATCGAAAAATAACTATCGATTTCTTTCCAATCCTTTTTTGATAGAAAAATAGCCATACTTTACATTACAAGTTCTTTGGCTACTTTTGCACTGAAAAAAATTAAAATCCGAACGTTTCAATTAATCAAATGGCAGTTTTTACATTAAAAAAAAAAAAAAAAAAAAAAAAAAAAAAAAAAAAAAAAAAAAAACTCAAAAAGGTTCGAAAACGACCTTTCCGAGTTTTGTAAATTTTGCCCTTAGTGAACTGCTGCTAAAACGATCATGTAAGTTTATTTTATATCCCAATAGTTCTCCTTTAAGCCTTAATGTGTTATTTATTTGGATGTCTTGCATATATTTATATTGTCAGCAAAAAAGCAATTCATTTTAAAAACCATATTTTAACAAAAGCCATTTAAGGAAATTTTCCAAAAGAAGAAAGTCCCAATGTAGTACACTGAAATGCAGGTGAAGTTTGTTAGAGCTTTCATTATTATGGCCTGTGTTGTTATTCCAAAACAAAATAATTCACAATAAACACCTCTTTTAACTATCCCTTGTAATTCTCCATTAGGGTAGTACACAGGTGTAAAGGAATTTCTATTGACACAATTCAACTAAACTACAATAAAGAAAACTATTTTTTTGACTTCAATAATTTAAAATAATAAAATAAACAAAAAATTTTCTTAAAAAAAAAAAAAAGTTTGTTATTCCAAGGCCAGGAAACAAGAGAAATATATTAGAATACTACGATTGTTTACGGGACTATTAAAGTGTACCTGTCACCTCAAAACAAACGCTAATTTAAGTTCTACTAATGAAAAACATTTTTGTAAATATATATGTATTTTTTAAAAATGTAGCTTTATACAGCATTTCTCTCTGTCATCTTCCCAGTCAGCTTGACTATTCTTTCTAGAGTGTTGGTGGGCTAAATGATGATTCACATTATAGCTCCTCCAATCATATCCCTTAAAGAGGAACTATAGTCAGATTACATCTTTACATATGCAGTGCTATACCTTAGTAAGAAGTGTTTCTCCCCAGTAGTTGTTTCATGTGACGCAGAATGATTTGGTAGGCAGCACTGACAAACTCTCGTACCAGGAAATGTGTGTGACATGTACTGACCAGTTTTCCATGAAAAGGTTCCCTCCCCCAGATATTTTTGCCCTACTTACTACATAGCACATGTGAACAAGTCAGCTTTCCTTCTGTAATCTCCTGCATTCCAACTTAATTTATGTGGCCAAAAGGTCAGCATACTGCTTAACCAATAGCAGGCAGCTTTTTCTTCTCATGTTGCCTGACTTGCCGAACAGAAAGAGGAAGGGAAGCGGGGGGGGGCGTAAAATGTCGACTATCAGAAAAAGAAAAAACTAATTAAGAGAAGCAAATTGCAAGCATTATTTCTTCCCTAAACATTTTTTCTATGGCTTACTATAAAGGAGTTTTATATGTATGTGTACAGTTATATCAGCACTATAGTGCCCCTTTAAATCATGATCTAGCAGGGATCTGATTGGAGGAGCTATAAAATCAATCATTTAGCCCTGCCCTCCTGACAATCGGGAAAGAAATGCAGGCTGACAGGGAAGAAGACTGAGAGAAACACTGTATAAAGGTACTTTTTTAAAAATACATATTTACAAAACATTTCAATACTAGAACCTAAATTAGTATTCGTTTTTGAGGTCACTGGTACACTTTAAGAAATTTAAAATTGCCAAAAAAAAGTATACATATCGTACTCTAACAATATCTAATTTTAGTAAGTTTGCTAATTATTATTTTAACAATAGCTGTCTAAACTTTCTGGATTTTTAATGAAATGATATGTATTTTATAACATTAAAACAATAACATTGGGAAGGTTTAAGTATATATAGCAGAGCAAGTGGTTTGCCAACAGTAGGTAGGAATCCTACTACAGCATTTGAACAATATATGGAGGAATATAACTGGTATGCCAATTTAAATAAGAATTTTTTACTTTTGGGACTACTGGTTATTTCAAAGAACAGTAAAAAAAAAAAAAAAAAAAGTAATTTCTCAAATGCATTCATAGTTGACTACATATCCAATCTCTGCTTTCAAAATAAAAAATCAAAATTGCATCTATTTAAAGGAACAGTATGCACGGGAAAAAAAACAACACACCTTTATTTATGGTATTTGTCAAGTATTATTAAATGTAATTTATTATCAATTAAAAAAAAAATTCTTACACTTCTGTAAAGAAGTGAAGACTCCATCTTCAGTCTCTGCCGGCGACTCTACAGCGTCCCGATTCCTCTAAGATGCGCAGTTCTCTCCAGCTGCACTGATAATGAAGCCCCACATCGGCATTTCCTATTGTATATCACATGGGAGAGGGTGTACGTGACCAACACATCATGGATGACATACACACACTCCCATGTGACATAGCAAATGCTGATGCGGGGCTTCATTATAAGTGCGGCTGGAGAGGAATGTGCATATTAGAGGGATCGGGTAAATTGGGACACCGTAAAGTCACCAGCAGAAACTGAAGATGGAGTCTGCAACATGGAAGTGCTGTACAGCGCTTCTTTACAAGTAAGAAATTTATATATATACTGTATGTATGTAGGTATATATATATATTTTTTTAAATATGATAATAAATTGAATTTAATAAAAGTTAGAAAAAAAATTTTTTTTTTTTTTTTGCCTATACTGTTCCTTTAAGAATTGGGTTTCTAGACCCCATTCAAAGCACCACAGAAAACAACAGGATTAGTTGAGGTCTTTCACACAATGGTTGCCATCAGTAAACATAAAAACAAAGTGATAAAATGCATGAAATTAACCTCAAGGATAACATTTTTACAAGTGTTAATTTTTATTTTGTTGTTGTTACTAGTCCTTCAACTGTCCAAGCTAACAAAACCCATGCAATAAAGAAAATGTCCCAGAGTTGTAATAGCAAAGGCGGACAATGTGCCATTTTGGAAATCATTTATCTTGGCAAAGCAGATTCTGCAAAGAGATGACTTTAGGCAACACCCAAAGTGCCTGTAGCTCTTCTGTCTAAGGAGATAATACCCTGTCAGCACTAAACAAAACTGCTGGGTCACATAAGAAGGAATAATTAAAAAGTAATATTTTTGGGGGTAATTGTTTTAACGCCATTAGTTATTGTAGCAAAAACAGTTTACTAAAAGAAAGAGCACAATATTACACTTAGGAGATTGCGCATACAAGCAACTACTATCCAGTATTTGTGCATGGGAGCACTATTATGTTTTAATCAAGTTTATTGGCCAAGAGCCGACATTTTTGCTAAACTATATTAACATCCACCTGCCTGTTCTGTTTGCGGAGCATGGATCCAGAGAATGCATTATTACTACCTGAAATAAAATGCTACCAAGTATTATAGTACAAGTATTAATGCACTGGTTGGACTATAAACAAAACTATTTAATGCAGCAACAAGGGAACATTCATCTTCATTTCTTTAGGAAGAAACAGAACAAACTATGCTGAAACCCAATTGCTTCATGGTGGCTGGGGTATATATAATGTGAAGTGGATGGTTTGAAGAGTGATATATTCCTTCAACTTCGTCTGTTCCGTTTGGACACACGTTGGAATCGAGAGATTTAACCCTTACATAAAGAGCCATTTATTTGATGTTCTGGTAAGCACATATTATACAGGAGTGCTTTACACGAGGTGATTGAGCAACACACGTATTGATAAGAAGTGTTTTCTTCACATGGATGCATAATTAACACGTGGATTCCTTATATATTTTGGACGTTTGGGTCTGTTTGATATATTGTTTTTTTGGATATAATGCACTATTAGTGCTGTTTTTCGTTTTGCGCTTTCTTACAGATAGTTCAATTTTGGACTACGTTTGTTTCCACTGGTTGGACTATGTCATTAAAATGTTGTTTAATTTATCTAATTTCCTCTCATTTTAATTTTTCCTATTACTAATATTAAAGGAACAAATAACCCCTAAACAATGAAAATGCCTCAATGTATTTATAGTTACTATATAGTCAATTTGTAATTTGTAAAATTCTAAATTGTGCAATAAAGTATTTAGCATTTGAAATTTAGGGCAACACTTCCTGTATATGCTTTATGTAAAGCACCATAGAGAATGGGACTGGGTGAGGTCTATACATACGCCATGCATAAAAACAAAAAAAGCTAAGCCATGTAAACCTATGGACTTACCTTGTACTGCCCACACTAGCATACAATGTGCATAGGGAATTGCTGGCTGACGCATTTTTGCCAGCATATACATGCTGCAGACAAAATGCGGCCAGATAAGAGGAGCCGTGAATGCCGAGGGAGAACTCACACTGCAATAGGAAAGTCTCTAGAATATACGCTGGTCTGAATTTGCTGGCGTATTTTTGGAAGGTGCTTTCCTAAAATACACTACAACAATTATGATAGTGTGAATCAGGCCTAAGGCTAGCGTATAATACGCTAGCGTGAAAAAAAATACGGCTCAATGTAATAGCGTATGATGCACATATGCTGGGTCCAGAACGCCGTGTGTCACATTTTGGCCAGCGTATTATACACTGCACCCAAAATGCAACCACACAGGAAGTGATGTGAATGCAGAAGGAGTTTTCACACTGTCACTGGTAAGTTCAAAAGAAAAATACACTTGGCATATTTTTCTTTATTTTTTTTTCTCCACACTAGCGTATTTTGTGCTGAGCACATAGTGAACCTAGCTTTAGGCTGGATTCACACTAGCTGATTTTCAGTTGATTAGCCAATTAGGCTCATTATTGTCTATCTTACAAAACAGAATGCCTGTGTGGATTATCCCACATTAAACAATTGAGACTATTCTTCCAGCCTAGCTGAAAATCAGATAATGTGATTATGCATTACTTAAAGAGACAAAGAAAACAATATGACTATACAGGGGGTATATCAACATAACAGATAAAGCCAGGGCCACATTGGTTGTTTTATATCTGAGCAAGATATTAGTATCCATTGTGTCCTGGGGCTAATTAAAAAGGCTGGGTTCACACGAGCGTATGATGTGCTGCACAACATACGCTCATGTAAAAAAAACAAAAAAAACTTAATGAAAGCCAATGATACTTACCTAGTTGCAGACACACTAGCGTATGATGCTAGTGGTCCAGAACGCTGTGTGTTGCATTTTGGCTAGCATATATACGCCGCACTCAATATGCGACACACAGAAAGTACTGTGAACACTGAGGGAGCATTCACACTTTTGCTGGTAAGAACAATTGAAAAATACGCCGGAGCGGCATATTTTTCTTCACATGAGTGTATGATGCGCTGTGTATCACACACTAGTGTGAACCCAGCCTTAGCTACAAAACAGCCAATTTGACCCTGGACTAAAATGATGGCTACAGGCAAGATGGTTACAAACACACACAAAACAAAATACAGTGAAATTAAAACCACTCCTCCTAGCGTCATTTATTAAACAAGTCTAGTATAAAATAATTTGCAGGTGTACATTTATTAAACTGCTATAGTACTAATGTATAGTTTCTCTTCATTCTTGCTGTAGCGCATTACCGTTTAAATGACAGCAATATAAAAAATGCATTTATAGTTACTATACATTCAATCCGGGCTTCCAAAAATTCTAAACTGTGTCTATAAAGTTATTTAGCTTTAGAAATTGGGCTGAGATACTTCCTGTATATTATCTACGGCCAGGTTCACACAAGTGTAAATACAATGGCGCATATAAGCTGCAATCGAAAAAAATTGCTCCACAAATCTGTTACTTACCTGCTCTTGCCACACTAGTGTTGAACGAGAGCTAACGCTTCTTGTCACATATTTCACTATTGTATGGACGTGACACAAACAATGCAGCCAGATAGGAGCTGCTGCAAATGCAGGAGGAGCGTTCACATGGCATTGGGTAAGTAGAATAGGGAAGTACATCCTGAAGATACCCCGGCCTGAATTTGCCGGCATATTTTCAGGACGTGCTTTTCTAAACTGCACTTGTGTGAACCTGGCCTAAAGCACTGTAGAAAACAATGGGTTTGGGATGGGGTCCTTTCAACAACATGGCTGCTTGCAGTAATGATAAACATATTAAGAAAGCAATACAATTCAGAATTTATCATTTTAAATGTGCTGGGTTTGAATAACTGCCATACCAATCCAAAAGGGAGCTTTTATTTTTGGACGTGTCTGGTCCTATAATAGCATGTTTTGTGCTGCCAAAGGTTATTTTACATTTTTTTAGAAGAATTTCTCTGGCAGTGATTTTATTTCAAGAGGATTATGGTAAAACCAGTAAGATATTGTAACTGGGAATGCAAAATGTGGCTGTAACAATCTGATTACAGTAATGTACCATGGGCAAAACAGATATGTCTCTCTGTCATTACAACATTGGAGAATTGGGAAAAAAATTATTCTTCCGAGCAAACGAAGAATTGCCCCCCTCTCAAACATTCTGCGCATTCCTCCCTCCAACACAAATGGGAATATTGACTAAAGTGAGAATTCGACTGTTGAATTCTCAAACAGCGGATTCCCATTAAAAATCCGCGACAGAGACAAATTTCCCATTGTAAAGTTGCAACTGCAAAATTTTAAAGTTGCAATTGTTACAATATTCTCATTATAAAACTGTGACTGCGACATTAACAGTCTATTGCGACGGTCTTCAGCGAGCAAATTCACACCGTTATGCGACAATTTGGACTTTAGCCAAAAACCCACAAAGTCTTAACTAAAGATGAATGATTTGCTAATATTGTAACCCATAGCAACCAGACACTTTATTAATTTACCCCAACCTTCTAAAGATAAATGTCCATTTTGAAACGGATGCTCATGAGGACAAATGAGCATCTTCACAAAGAGCGTTTGAACAGCACAGTTTTTGAATTCCATGCACAGTGCTTAGTGCCTGGGTGCATATTACAAGACTAGTATGTAGCAAGTGACAAAAGTGCACTCTGGGGGCTTGTAAAATGTATATATAGAGTGCAGTATTAAAAAACAACTTTTATTCAGTCATTAAAAAAATTCAATTTACTTTCTGGTCCACGCTCTAGGACCTCGATCATGAATGAAAAAGATGACAAAACAATGAAGTGGTAAGCAAATCACAAAGAAAAAAAAAATTATATAAATTGGACCTCACTGGCTCGCATTAAAGAAAAACTATTGTACCCTACCCATAACAGATATGCTGAAAGTACAGGGTCTACCAGCCTAAACTTCTATATTATGGAAGCAGCAAATCAGTACCTTTGGGCTGTAGTGCTATCACATATAACTGCTTGTGCTAGTATCTCACAGCTGCCATATTAGATCCTCATTAATAGGTTAATGAGCCCCGACACATCTTCACACATTTTGTTTGATTGCTTGCAAAATGTCACATGGCCATTAAACTATGAACTACAATGGGAGAAAATAAATAATAGAAAGTCTCAGCACCTTTAGGGTACTATATTACCACAGGAGCAAGGCCTCAATGCAAGCCTCAAGATACCAAGTAGTAAATAAGTTCAAGCTGCTCAACCGTGTTATATAGGAGAGAACCTCCATTCATTGCAGAGTGAACAATACAAATCACACATTTTGAGTGGTAAAGCCCCCCTTCATTACACCTGATGAAGGGAAGCTTTTGCCACGTGAAATGTCGTCTTGTGATTTGTTTTTGTCACTCTGCAGTAAATGGAGTTTCTCTAAGTAACACGGTTGAGTGGCTTGAGCTTATTTTCCTACTTAACATCAATGAGGCATACAGTCAGTGCTGGTTTTCACATATGCTTTGTAAAAGCCAGTGCCTCAGACTTAAGCTTTCTTAGAGAGGAAGCTAAAATGCTACAAAGGCTGCCATGTACTGGTGAAAATAAATAATAATCAGGACACTTCAGTCCTAAAATAAGACACCTATTGCCTGAGCATTTTTAATGAGTCCGCAGGAATTAATGACTGTGCTGGAACAACTAGTTGGCTGCGCCAAAGTCACAACTCTTACAAAGGAGAGTAAATACTAAGGTCAGAAACCATGGTGTGAAAAACCTTGCATAATAAAAATGTATGCTTTCTGCACCATGACGTTTATATTACCCAAAAAGTATTTAGGAGCATTTACAATGCACATCAAACATACACTACTGCTGGAGAAAAGTAGAGAGTACCCTGGTCCTAGAGTGGTGTTGTTTGCAAGCTGTTTAACCTATTCGTATGTTAGCTCTTAGCAAGTTGACTTTCAACTTCCTGTGAGAGAGGAACGCTGTAGCTCCAAGACTAATGGGGGAATTCAGCAAGCAGCGAAGTGAGCTACGATGCGCTTGGCTCACTTCACAAATGGTAGTAGGCGCATGCTGATTGATGTCCTGTGCATTAAAAGGATTCCCGTCTCGGCGAGACCAAAAGAGTTGCCTCGCCGAGACGGGAATCCCTTTAATGTGCAGGACATCAGCATGCCCATACTACCATTTGCGAAGTGAGCTGAACGCATCGTAGCTCACTTCGCTGCTTGATGAATTACCCCCTAAGTGCTAGATCAGATGGAGCTGGGACAGGGAGAAGGAGCGGGGTGAGCACCAAGATAACCTCCTGCTTCAGAGGGTAGAGCTTAGGAAGGAGGTGGCAGCACAGTTTGTTATCCTCTGTGACATATACTATACAACAGGAGTGGGAAAATGATTTTCCCATGAGGCCACATTGGAATGTATATTAATCTGGCCCTCTAAAACCATTCCAATTTCTCATATGGCCCCATGGGAAAATTAATTGCCCATCAATGGTTTAGCAAGTTTGACCTATTACATAAAAACTGCATACATCATAGGGCATTAAATACAAATAAGGTTTGACTAAGATGTACTATCTACACTGTGAGTCTTAAAAAAACACACCAAAACATTTTTAATCATATCTTCCATAAAATTTGGCCGATTTTGATAAAATTTGGTATTATGAGTCCAAAATAGATTTGCTGCTGACTAAATTTTTTTTTACCTGACCCAAGTACCAACAGTATCAACCTGACCAGAGTACTAGCTTAATACTAACTTGTGAAACTTGAAATTCAATGAAGTGTATGCTACGTAGGTTTATGCTAGCCTACTTTAAATAAAGTTTGTTACTGTAAAATCAGTGAGCCTTGTTAAAAGAAACTAATGTATTCTGGAAATCTTTAATTAATCTACGACTGCTATACCCTTTCAGCAGTACCAAATTCTTAATCAAAATTTTGTCTTCAGTACTGAAAACCATTTCAACGTTTCTGTATACAAACTACCGTCTGCCACTTTCGTATCCTAGCAACCACTGAAGTAAGTAAGTCAATTTTTTTTAAGTCAGTTAGCAGCAAATCTATTTTGAACTCATAATACCAAATTTTATCCAAATCAGCCAAATTTTATGGAAGATATGATTAAAAATGCTTTGGTGTGTTTTTTTAAGACTCACAGTGTAGTATAGAAAGATGGTGCGGCTCGCTGCAAATCCCCAAGAAAATCTAAACTTTGCGTGTAGTAATTGGGGTGCACAAAAATGCCTGGGAATCCAATAGAAAAAAC
>WMED01013105.1:0-14555 GCA_019650415.1 Pipa parva
ATTTGCACTATTAGTGCATATTTTATGCGCTTCTTTTCAGAGTTTGTCTCAGCCTTTTGCATTTACAAAAAGTTGTTACTAAGCATACATAATAAAATGTATTTTTTTTTAAATTCGGCCTGACTGTTCCTTTAAATCCACTTATGCTCCAAATTTACTGACAACTACCAATATCTGTACTAAGAAAGTGTGGAATGCCCTCATCCTATTCTAGGTCTCATTGTTAGACTGAAGTGCTGATAGTTGAAGTTTGTCAAAACCCTCTGTTTCACATGTATGTTACCAACAAAATGAAATCTATTTATTGATTATGAGACTAGGAGGAACAATCTGTATTTATAGTTTTTAGATTTATATTTGTACATGACAATTAAAAACCTTTTCCAATTATGTTCACATAGTGTTGCAATCATTTATAATTAAATTATAGTATGTATTGACAATTCCTTTACATGTACTAACTTAAAAAAAAAATGACAGTTTTAGAAGACATGGGTTCTTTCTCAGTACAAATAATTACTAGGTGTTTTCAGATCAGAGCTTTACTTACTTTGTGTTCACCACAAATAATCTGATATTAACAGTATAAGGTAATAAATCCTAGGTAGAAACTTAGCCATTCTGTCTCGGTGCCACAGTGGGTGCACATTATGTTTTGTGTAATACCCCTGAATTGTCTTTTGTACTCTTACTCTGACCTTTCTCTATCAATAAATAACTATGTGGATAGCAATCCAGACTGATATATATTACCTTTGTGGTACAACATCAACTCTATTCTAATATTACTAAAAACCTATACAAAAAATGAATGAATATGAATCCTTACAAAATGTACTATGTACATAAAATCCACAAAGGCGTTGGCTTGCGAAGCATGAAAATGTATCAACAAAGGGGGGAATGATTGGTTTATTTCCTTTTCATCCTTTGTTTCAGTAATCTAAACATTTTTAGTGGTATGTGAGGGTAAGATGATACATGGTTCAGCTTCCATTAAAAGTGAACTCCCTTATATCACAGCAAAGATTTCTTCTGAAAAACACATAAGCTCAAGCTATGCTCAAAATTTACCTTACCCATTACTATTTCTTGGATACCATAAGCACAATAAAATATACTGATTTGACTTTCATTTGGATAACTGTTCCATGAAGCCTGCTGTTACAATCCTTATGCTGTGTTTCTGAGACAGGTTAATAATATGATTAGAAATGAAAGGAATTTAAATCAATAGAAGTCTGGCTAGTTTGGTTAAATCTCTTGCCATGTGCTCTGTTCTAAAGTTGTTAGTTGTGAAATACAATAATGTTAAAATGTTATTACATAAACTGAGAGGTATAGTCTTAATTATATCTAGTTAAGCTAAAGTTTATTGAACAGCAAGGTCATATGTGAATTTAATATTGCAACTGTGATATTTTTTTCTACCTTGTTACCAATTACATATGATGTCATTGTCATTATTTGGGGAAAAATCCAATGATGAACTTGTTTTCTGACATAAATAACTTACTGATACTCAACAATGTAGTTCTCTTTCTGACTTGATCTATATCTTATAACTGGCAAAGCCCAAGCAGGATAATTTCACAGGTTACACTAAATACAAACTCCATTCCTTTGAAATGGTCCAAATGTTGTGATTTGTCAGTTTGGTTGTGGCACTTACCAGAGTGGTGCCAAAGTTGTGAAATATCCTATAAAAGAACCTAAGATTTCCAAGTTCCTCCCAAACATGCACAGCTTCAGTGATCAATGTTTTCAGAGTTAGAAGAGTTGCTTCAAATCATAAAGACCCTCCAGACTTTGTGCAAAAACACAGACGCCTGCTACAATTGGTGATTCTTTTTGCCATTTGACTCATACAAAATATAAGCTATTGAATTGAATTCTTTCATAGCAAAGAACATGAGGAAGGTTTCATATAAACATAAATAACACAGGATTATGTTGAGAAATAAGGCAGCAATTTTTATTCTGTCTCATCCTTGTATACTCCTGTTATGATTGTATGAAATGATTGCATAGGATTGAGTAATGAGACAAAGTTTTATGCAAATGGATTGTTCTATTTAGTTATATCTATTTCTACCTTGGGTTTGTCCAATGCAGAGTCAACTTTGGCTCCATACCAGAAATGTTTTGGTTTATTGTAGTTAACAGCGAACTATAAGCTTGTATAGTCTAGGGGTGAATTGCAAGAAGGAGTTACTCATGGGCATGAACGGTCCAATGGCTTCATAGGGCCGGGGGTGTGTGCCTAGTGTGCTTACGCCTATGGTGCTAGGCCACACCCCCCATTTTAATATCCTCCCACGGGCCAGTCTGGGATTTCTGGATTCAGCCCATGAGCCATAGTTTGCCCACCCCTGCTATTGAATGAAAGAAAGATTCGGAACATAAAGGATCCCCAGATCATTGCATTGAATTGTTTTTAACTGGTATATTTAAATGGATTTTATTTACAAAACTCCTGATTTCACGCTTTACTGAAGCATTCAGTGTATTTATCTTAGGGAATAATGCTATACAAACAGTTTAGTGCATGGTTTATAAAAAAAAAAACAGACAGTTGTTCCCTAAAAACACAGAGCTGCATAGAGAAAATGACATTGCTTTTCTCCATGTTCATGATTTTGCTGTATTTATGATAGAGAGAGAGAAGCTGTGAATTACTTTACTATACAATATAGAATAGACTTTTTTGGCCTACCTTTATAATTGCAAAACAAAAATAACAAGCAAATGTAATTTAATGTTGTAGGTGATGGCAGCTAGTCAGTACTAGAAGATTAAACACAATTTTAAAATCACTGCATAGATTTTTTAAGGAATGATCTTAGCCACAGGAGAATTGCCAAGTAGAGTAGAGCAATCTGTGGGTTTTTAAATGAATGTACTGGATAAAATAGTCCCAGCTTTTTTGAATTTTTGAAGAGCATTTACTTCTTCTTTAATTTGTAAATATAACAGATATAGCAGTAGCTAAAACCTCCTTGTTAACATTTACATAAAGTAATTACTTAAAATAATTTATGTATTACGTAGATTAAAAGGCAGCTGGATGTTTCTTAATTTGTTTCTGAGCAGTTTTGTATTTGTTTGTTTGTTTAATTTTATAGTGAATGTGGGAAACAAAATAATGTTTAGCGGTAGCAGCTGCAATGGGGAAGATCAGCACAGAAACATCTGTTAGAATCATGCACCCATGTGTGTTTATTACATGAATTCATGCATTGGATAAGCTGTCTGCTTGGGATGCTTTGTTAGCTGTTTGTGTTTCTGTTTGAGTTAATGACTGTGTTTCAACCTACATCTAAATATCATGATCATTGTTACTGGATTGGTATAACTGGTTAATCACCTGACTATAATCTAGCAAAAAGAAAAAAAGGCTCTCTTATACGGTGCACACAAATATATTTTATTTAATTCATATTAAAAAGAATTTGTCCTTTAATCAATGACCTTACACTTTCTAGGTGCTGTATCAGATAAATGAAAAAAGCAGACAGGTACTTTTAAGCATACATCAAAACAATGTTAAAACTGTGTATATCGCATATATATATATATATATAAACGGTATATATCGCATACATCAAAACAATGTATAGATCATTACTGATTACAGGACGGTAATATTAATGGGTTTTTTTTTTTCTACTATTTTGATTTATCTTTTGATTTAAATTGTTGTTATTAGCTAATATGCTGCTATATGTAAATTCCTATCTTAACAGCTACTGGTCATATAATATGTAGGCAAGCTAAGCAGATCTATATCTGTATTAATTGATTTTAATTGGTTTTAATTTTTTTGTTTTCTATTTGAATCGTGTGTTAAATATGAATTAAATAAAATATATTTGTGTGCACCGTATAAGAAAGCCTTTTTTTCTTTTTGCTAGATTGTATTATACCATTTGCTCCATCTGGTTGCACCTAATACTAGTGTAATATGGAATTAATAAATTTAAGAGTGCTCGTTACTTTGTACTAGTGACCACCTGACTATGATCCTATTAAATTCCTGGCTTTGTGCAAGTGTACCTAGAATGTTTGCTGTTTTGAAAGCAAAGGGTGATCACAACAAATATTAATAATTTAGATTTCTCTTTTGATCATTCACTTTGCATTTTGTTTAGTTAGTAAAAATTAGTTAATTAGTAAAAAATAAACTATTAACACTACTACATTGCAATTTTTTTCCACAAAAAGTTTTGCATACAAATTTTTCACAGTACTGTATATGGGCAATACCAATGGGTATCCATACAATGTAATATGAGAAGTGTATTGTCTGGGAAACTAATCTGGTACTGGGAATACCCAGCTCACTCAAACCAGACTGAGGGAACATGTGAATCCTGGAAGACAGGAATTGTGATGGCCTTGTGTACTTAGGGAGGTAGGGGCAGGAAGAAGGAGCGTTGTGCTTACCAGTTGATACTGGAACATTTCCTTTGTAGTACACTCTTTTAACAAATCTTTGGAGATTAAAGGAGAACTAAAGTGGAAAAATAAAAAACAACAGATAAAATACTTACCTTATACAGAGCCGGTTGATTACAGTCACAGCACGAGCTGTGCTGTAATTATCCAGCCCCTGATGCTTCCCCCGACACTTCTTCACAGTGCTGGTTGACTGGCAGCCAGCACCGCAGCTCCTCCCACCCTAT
This sequence comes from Pipa parva, assembly GCA_019650415.1. Classification (NCBI taxonomy): domain Eukaryota; kingdom Metazoa; phylum Chordata; class Amphibia; order Anura; family Pipidae; genus Pipa; species Pipa parva. The sequence goes on from WMED01013105.1 coordinate 4,686, forward strand.
TACACCACAGGTGTTTCAGGACTTAAATATCATCACGTTCATTGCTTGGTCCAATGACGGCTCTTTTTTAGCCAAGCACTTCCAGGTCCTAGACCAAACCCGGCTGGCTGATGTCATGTGTGATGGGAGATTTAAATATGGAGCGCCGTGTTAGCACATTGCTCAAGTATCAATATCAAAAAAGGGATATTTACCCTATGGATCTTCAGCCTGGCATTCTGTTTTGTATCATCTGCTTGTTTTATTGGCTTTACTTGTATTTAAAGGGATCTGCAGATCCAGAATGTCTCTAAAAAGATAGCACTGCAGTCACAGTCCAGCTAGCACCCAGTATATCTCAGCTGCGTGCCACTGTACCCCAGGAGAGGATTGTTTAATCCCATGCCGTGCCAAGGGTTCTGTGAATTCCAGTTCAGTGAGTTCTCTGGGGTGCTGTGAGTTACATTTCTAAGCTGCTCCAAGTGATCCTTTTACAATTCAGCTGATCCAGTCCTATGCCAGAGTTCCCAAGTGAGTCATATCCAGCTTCCACCAATGGGGGAGGGGGTTAACCTGAGGCTGCAACCTGGAAGGTCCCCTCCCGCATAGGCCATACCCCATTGCGGGGGTTATAGGATGAAGTGTTAACCAGCATGAACTCCCACTGTGGTACAGAGGGTCAACCCAATACCCAATTATGCATTGTTCCTGTGTTTCCTATGATATTGTTCCAGCACTTGTTCATTGTACACCTTAGTGCATCTAGAAGTTGTACCAAATTGCACCTGTATCTCCCACGTTTAGTATGCTTCAGTGCCTCCAGAGGTGTAACAGGTTCTGGGTTTGCTATATTGCCTCTAGTGGCGACCTGTGAAAAATAGTCAATGATGTCCACTGTTTATGATTTAATAAATTCTAAATTGTAAATTAGCAAATTTAGAGTCTCTGTTTATGATTTAGTAAAAAGTTTCCATTTACGATTTAGGAAAAAGATGTTTATGATTGACAAAGATAACAGTAAAATACCATGATCATCCATTGTGCTGCATTAGTTACCTGTTTTCCCCTTAATTGTACTGTTTAAAATACATGGTAATTAAGCAGAATATTAATTACAAAAAAATTGAACAGATGTACCAATGCATCTGCTATTAGATCCCAACCCAACGAATGGGTAACTTTTACTAGTGGTTTAATAAACATCTAGGGAATCATCAACAAGGAAGTAAACATTGTTCTTTATGGCTCAGAATGAATATATACGATGGCCACTTTATCAGCAGTCTGTGTGGCATCAAAATGAGATTAGTATGTTCTTTAGGGAATGGCTGGGACTTTCTGTTTGTGGGATAACTTCTTTTGTATGGATTAGCAGAAGATCCCAGGATACATATAAATCATAAGGCTTGACTTTTATCAGTATCAGTGCTTAGCAGACTAGTGAAAGATCAATCAAGCTTAAGAAGTTAAATGATGCCAAATATGTTAAAATAAATGTATAAATAAATAGTAAGAATACTGTCATATTACACACTATCAACAGATGCACCTGTATGTTAATTGGGACCAAAGTTTTCTAGTTTACAAATCAGCACTGAAATATAGTAATAGGGTACAAAAAGTGTCTACTGTCCAGCAGAGTGCAGAGTAGGGACCCTCCTATTTTCACTAACAGGATGGTCTCCAGTCAGTAATGGCACCATGATTATTCAGAGAGCAGTCTCGTAAAATAAATGTCTAACTTCATGAATGAAATACAAGCCATAGTGTATTGATAAAAAATATAAGGTCCCATAAATCCATTTGTTTCCCTCATTGGTCTGGCAAGCCTTTTCCTGAAATGATAAGCAAGAAGAAAAAACAAAAATATACTTTAATAACAAAATAAATAAGCACATGGCTGTTTATGAGTGTTATTAAATTAAATTAGATTATTGGATATAAACACACAGCATTATTTAATCCAAAATACCATAAAGCTTGTTATACAGCACATTGGTAATTGGTATTTAGTTAGCAGACACTGGGAACTGTGCGGTACCTTATAAACAATGCATTTTACAATAGAGTCTAAGACAAGCATTGCTGTCCCCCTTTACTGCACAAATACCATAAATGGCTGTACTTTATGCTAATGTTTATTTCTTATAAGTCAATATGACAGCTTTGTCACATCCCCAAAAAGTTAGGCCATATGTTATTTCTTATCCATTCCCATCACTTCTCTCCCAAACTGGAGCATAGTTATGATGTAAGATTAGTGCATTACTGTTATAGTTATTAATACTTGGAGACTGAAGGGAATAGTTCCTTTACTATTAAAGTGATTGTAAATATGATCAAGACTCCCAAGATACACTGAAAATACAGCGGCCATTTCTATTATGTAAGATGGGTGAAGCATTTACTTATATTTTCTTATGTAGTCATAATTCTTTAATTGCTTGTCACCCTTTTTATTTGCTGCATTGTGTATTGCAATCATATTTTTAGCATTATATATATTATTGTCATTTGAACAGAGAGGTTTATTGCAAATGTCCCATGGTGGGATAGCATGTTCTCCATGCTCTGGATAGTGTCACATGCCAATTTTATATGGCATTTGCACTTCCTGTAGCAGAAGCTCAACACTAGTAGTTCCCATACCTAGCAACCTCTAGGGGTCTCATGGTCCAGATTTCCACTGGAGTGGAACATTTTGACACAAATCTCATCATTAGCATTCAATGGCCTAAAAGGAGATGGATTTGATCAGGAGGAGTGGGTTTTGGGGAGGAACAAACCAAGTGTCTCTGGGTAAAACTGGTAAGCTCCCAGGTCTGGCAGTCCCTCTTTAGCAGTCACAGCTAGTGATTTATTGTCTTTGTTTTGTTCATATAATACTCTAAGCTATATTTCCCCCTAAAAAGATAACAAACAAAGCACATTGCTTGTCTTATACTTTAAAACTACTCGCACTTTAAAACTGCTATAAAGGTCAACATAAATCATCAACAGCGAAATGTATCAATGGGGCAAATGTTTACAAATGAGCTCTAGTAACCCATTACAACCAATCAGAGGTTGACTTTACTTGTTATAGCTCTCTAATACCAGTAAATACAAACTGTTGATTGATTGCTATGGGTTATTAGAACTTAGTAAATGATTGCCCCTGTTCATGCATTCCCATGTAGAATTCTTAACAGTGGTTGCTATAGTCAATCCATTCCACATGTTCCACATTATATCAGAGAGAAGTAACTTCATTTACTTTCAAATGTGATGAATGAAGAAAAAGATGACCGTATATTATTTTCAATGAAATAAATGAATGTATTTGGAGTTATTGTGCTGGATAAAAACTATTCATTTACATTCTTTTTACTGGCAGGCAGATATTCTAAAAAATAAGAATGTAGAATTGAAATTATACATTCACATGGAATGCATTCTCCAAAGGATTTATCTGTTTCCTTTCGCACTAGAAGAAAATCCACAAACTAATAGCTTATTCACAGACCATTTATTCACATACATTTTAAACATTAGGCTTCGTTTTTTCTGGACAAACAGCATAACTAAGATAAAGGATCCATCTTATCAAGCCACAACTAAGTCTTCCAGGCTCGTTTCGTTCATGCAGAATCCAATTTAGAACAAGTATGGACTGTGGCTGTTTTACAGGTTATTTCTGCCTTGCTCATTTATATAGATTAAACAACAGAGATCAAGTAATGACCCCAGAGGAAGCATAAATCTTCCAGTGATTGGTTATAACTCTACTTATAAATACTCTGCACTGTTCACTGCTATTTTTAGAATCTCCCTTGCTGGGACAGGATATATTGCTTTTGATAAAGAGGAAAACTTTATGAGTTAAAGCAGCAGAGGAGGATTAATGTATCAACACTAGAAACAGTGTATGGCAAAACTTGTCCCCCGTTATAGAGCATGAAGGAGGCTTTGCATGTATGGGTGTGTGCTTACAAAAATATTATAAAAATTATATATTGCTTGTTAAGGAGTGATCATGTATGGAGACACAATATTGGTGGCTTAAACTGGCTTTAACATTTGATTTTTTATTTCTTAGTGTATAGTGTTAAGCTTGGATGGGGAATAAACCAGTAAAACATCTCTTACTGGGAAACGATTCAAGCCAAAGAATGACTACAAGAAAGATTAAGGGGAACGTGTCAAATAAACTGTGGGATTAGAAGATTATTTATTCTATCAGAAACTTGAGTTTGAACTCAATGTTATGTAAAAAAAAAAACAACTCACCTATTACAGGAATAAAGTCTTTTTTTTGTTAAATAAAGCAAATAAGAAAATACAAAGATGGATCCTTAATAGCCATTTTAAATAGGTAAAGCCATTGTTTATTATGTAAAACTAACAATATATTTGTGTTTGCCTAGAGGGACTGAAACTAAAAATTTGCAATTTTATGTGCTGAAATTCATCCATCGGTGAAGGTTGTTTATCATAATTCCTAGACAGTTCCTCAGAGATTCTTGGCTCGGTTTTCTGAATTAAAAGCCAGGAGACAGGCTTGCTAAATCTACTGGAGGTTTCAGAGTTAAAGGGGGAGATTATGTAAAAAATTGATATCTACTTTTTTTATTACTAGAAATCCCTACTGACCATTTATTTTATTATATTATGTACGTGCTATTCATTTCCAGTCTGTTTTCTACCTTCTCCTGGGTGGCACAGGTCTCTGTAGATAAACTAATTTTTTACCAACATTTTGCTGGCCTTAGCCTTTGGGACTTTAACCTACTGCACTCAAGCCCTGCAGAACTGCAGATGTAAGCTTTTTTTAATTTTTTTTTTTACAGGTTATGTTCTTTAGAGTATGCTGGGAGTTGTAGTCATTATTAGTCCAAGGGAACATAATTTGATCATACCTGATGTAAACACATTGGAATAAAAGAGAAAATTGGATTGCAAACTAATGATGAGTAAACCACTGGCTTTCAGCTTCATCAAAATATTCAGGGCCTTATTGACTAAACTCCAAATAATGGCATAGTGCTATGAATTCACATCAGCAATGTGTAGTACCCTCCATCCTCAAATCGGCCATTATTGTACTAGTCCCAAAATCCAACTCTGTCAGAGAACTGAACGACTTCAGACCTATAGCCCTTACCTCAATAGTCGCCAAGTGTCTAGAGAGGCTAGTACTCCATCTCCTCAAGTCCTCCCTACCTGCCACCCTGGATCCCTTCCAATTTGCATACCGCCGCAACAAGTCCACTGAAGACGCCATCTCCGTATCCCTGCACACCGCCCTCACTCACCTTGAGGATAGGAATACCCATGTAAGAATGCTGTTCATTGACTTTAGTTCCGCATTCAACACAGTCATTCCATCTAAACTCATATCAAAACTCGAACATCTTGGTATTGGCTGCCACATGAGAAACTGGATTCTGGACTTTCTGACAAACAGGAGACAAGTTGTGAGACTAAATAACTTTGTCTCCTCTATGATCAGTCTAAACACCGGAGTGCCTCAAGGTTGTGTGCTAAGCCCCTTTCTTTATTCCCTGTTTACCAATGACTGCCTCGCTACCCACAGTTTAAATCGGATTATCAAATTTACCGATGACACCACTGTCATCGGCCTCATCAAAGATAATGACATCACAGCCTATATGAATGAGATCCACAATCTTGAAGCCTGGTGTGATATTAACATGCTCTCCCTAAACGCTAAGAAAACCAAGGAGCTAATTATTGATTTCAGGTAGTGTAAACATGAGGTCATCCACCCCCCAGTCCTAATAAATAAAGTTGAAGTGGATAGGGTGAACAACTTCAAGTTCCTATGGGTCTACTTATCTGATACCCTGACATGGTCCATCAAATCCCTGAAGTCTCTAAGGAAAGCCCACCAAAGACTATACCTCCTTAGACGTCTCAAGCGCAAGCATGTTTGCACCCACATCCTGGCTGAATTTTACAGATGCTCCATTGAGAGTATTCTGTCATATTGCATTACCTCCTGGTTCGGCAACTGCAATATCTCCGACAGGAAATCTCTCCAAAGGGTGATCAGAATGGTGGAAAGAACTGTAGGCATCCAACTCCCTTCTATCGAGGACATTTACAATAGTAGATGCCTGTCCAGAGCCATTATTGCTGATACATACCACCCAAATCATGGACTGTACTTAATTCTACCATCTGGGAGACACTATAGGTGCATAAAATGTCACACAAACAGGTTAAGAAAAAGATTCTTCCCTGACTCCATTATAAGGCTGAACCTCTCTACATTCAGACACTAGCGTACCCTCTTATTCCCTCCCCCCCCACTCACCTCCCCTCTGCCACTCTCACCACTCATCAATCCCATACTATGTCTTGCCTGTATTCCATGTATATGTATGTATTATGTGTATTTATATTTATATATATCAAATTTATTTATTATCTGTATTGATTTCTCTACTATGGTCGCATCTCAATCTCACTTGATATACATTGTATTCTAGTGACAATAAACTTCTATTCTATTATATTCAAAATGTTTGCTTATTGACTAAACTATGCAAAGTGGTGAATATGCGACCATTTCTGGTGAACTACAATAGTCGTAACTTATGGAGCTTTTCTCATCATTTTGCTTGCATGTGCACAGGTACTTATACTATTGACTAAGCTTTGGAGTCATGCGAAGGCATGACTACAACTAGATGAACTTCTCCAAATTCATCTGTTTGACTTTGTCACTTCAGACTGGTGAATTGGGGGGCTTGATGGCAGGAATTCAGTGTTGCATAAAGAGACTATTCATTCAAAAGTGAGAATGGTGACTGCGATTAAATAATAACTTGACCTAGGGACAGAGTGACATAGAAATTGATAAAATATTCATAGAATACAGTTAGTGGGATATGGTGAGTCTGAAGTCAATGCCCTTCACTGGTCGCATTCATCTCACTCCACATGACTTCTCATCCTACTTCTATCTGACTGACTAAGCCACACTATGCATGCCACACTATGCATGCAACATCAATTGTCGCTCTCCCCTTTTTTGACAAGTGTATTCTCCACTTAGTCAATAGTATAGAAGAGAATTTGTGACTATTTTGGTAATGCAACTTGAATTGTAGCACCTTAAAAAGTCCAATAGAATTAGCCTTCTGTACAGAATCTTGCAGTTCATTGGATACCTACTTTCTAGAACCAGAGGCATGTAATTCTTTTTGAGGGTGGTAGTTCAGTAATACAGTCCATGGAATGATATTGCCATGGATGTTCAGAAGTATGACTGTTTTGTTATGTTTTCTGCAAGGCAGAACAGTATAGTGTATTTTAAGGCAATTTCTTAGTGTTATGTGACAAGTTAAGCCAAAGAAAACAGTGATACAACTCTATTTACTGGATGATTAAATTATGTACCCAGATATGGTTTTAAGGGACTTGTATTGAAGAGACAAATATCTTATCTGGAGGATGTTTAGGATGTTGGTCAATAATATATTTTAAAGAAGATTGAGTAAACTGGTTGCCAGAATTCTTAAGGTAAGAATAATGGTTGGATACAACATGCAATCCTCCCCAGAAGATATTTAGGGTATCAACATTTTATTGTTTTATAGCTAAGGGGATATAAGAATAAATAATAAATCTTGAATAAGAAAGAACCAGTTAGAACTCCTAATTTTGAATATGCTACTTTTTAAATTACTGATTTTTCAAGAATACACTCTCCATTGATGTAAATAATCATAACAAATTATGGTTCCTACCACTGGGCTAGACACATCACCTTTAAGTATAATAGCAGGGTTGGGTCTAGATAGGCAAAAATTGTAAGAGCAATATCTGGCTAGTTAGGGCATTTGATGGTCCTGAAATGTCAATAGTCCAAGCAGAGTTAGTGTTTTTATTAGTGACCACATGGATTTTGCAAAAATATGGGAGAATTCCTCGATAAATCACCAATAGCAGCCATAAATGCCTAACAATCATTGCATTGCCTTTAACATTTAATTTCTTTTGAGATGATAAAGCCATTGCAGATGATTTGTGACTTTTCTTTGCACGCTTGTCATTTGAAGCACAGAGTCAGTTCATACTAACACCACAAAGGACATAATTTCAGTTTATAGAGGTAGGTTTGTTTGTAGAGGTAGGTGTAGAAAGTACAGGACAATATTCTTACATCACATCAAAACACTTTTTAAATTTTAGGGGAACAGTCCAAGCAGTATGGACTGACCAGTAAGTTATCTTCAGCAAGATAGCCTCAACATCCACACAAATAGGAGATAGGAGATCTGGCAATGTAGGTGGTGCAAAAAAAATTCTGTCATTCCACAATAATAAGAAAAATAAACTGCTTATGTGTCCAGACATTGTTTTATAAATAGTACCCTGGTTACTTAATCAATCACTTGTATATGTAGCACAAAATAATCCAAGGTTTTGGGATCTTTCCCCTATAAATGAGTTAATGAATTGATCCTCAGTGGGAGAAACCTTAAGGGAAAGAAAAAGATTTGGATACATTTCAGCTGTTTCTGCATGACATTTATTAATACAGTCACACTTTAAACTGTATGCTTGGATAGTATTCCTAAGAAATGTAAAGGCTAATTTAGGTAAATGATGTGGAGATTGATGAAAAAATCTGATTTATATAAACAAGATTGGTTGGAATAGTGGGGGGCATGCTTTAGGATTAAGATTAAGAAAACTGAGACATAGTATTAAACTAGATAACCTAAATACCTATATTGATCTTAGCGACAGCTTATCTTCTACTTTATATATAAAAATTTGATTTCACAGATGGTTGCTTCTTTATTTATAGGACACATAGCTAGTAATATAAGAAAAGGGAATCAGGAATTGATTGAATTTACATTAAACTGCACCAATTGGTGAGTTATACAATATAATAGTTGTCAAAACCTTAACTGTATTGTATATGTCTAAGAACCTTAGGAGCTGAAATAAAAGCCTACAGGGGTGTGCATTTCAGAAATATATTTTCTTATGACCAAGAGTTGAGATAGTTTTGAGGAAAGATAAGTAAATTGATGCTCATAATGCAGTTTCATCCCTTCTGGGATCATGATAGTTGTAGACTGGCAGTAAGACTGTTAATGATAGTATTATACTTAGAGGTTACCTCATTTAGGTAAATGGTAAAATAAGCTTTTGTTTAAATAATCAGTATTTATGTAGTAAAGGCAGATACTTTGTAGAACCTCTATCAGTTAAGGAAGGGGTCCCCAAACTTTTTACACCGGGGGCCAGTTCACGGTCCCTCAGACCAACGGTGGGCCGGACTTTAAAAAACCTATGAAAATCCCTATGCACACTGCAGGACACATAAAGTCAAAAAATAAAAAACAAGTGTTAAAATACTTACCTTATACTGAGCCGATTGATTACAGTCACAGCATGAGCTGTTCTATAATTAGCCAGCTCCCAATGCTTCCCCCGACGCCTCCTGCACAGCGCTGGCTGACATAGAAGCCAGCGCGCAGCTCCTTCCTCTCCTTCCCCAGCCTCATACACCATTACGCTCATTGCGGGGAGTGTTCTCTTTGGCCCCTGCACTGAACGTGATGATGTTTAAGCCCTGAAACACCCAATGTGTAACAGGGTGGGAGGAGCTGCGGTGCTGGATTCTCAGTCAGCCAGCGCTGTGAAGAAGCGTTGGGGAATCATCACGAGCCGACTAATTACAGCACAGTTCATGCTGTGACTGTAATCACCCGGCTCCGTATAAGGTAAGTATTTTAACTCTTTTTTAATTTTTTTATTTTAGTTCTCCTTTAAAGTAATAAAAAACAAAACAAAATGGGAACAACAATATTTAAAATAAACTTTGCTGTCTGCCCCATAACCCCCCTCCCACACTGTGCTGCC
>WMED01013107.1:0-14555 GCA_019650415.1 Pipa parva
ATGTCTTTTTTCAGCCTTATAAACTATGTTACTATGTTAACTATGTTACAATTGTTGCAACCTATTCTGTGGTTTACCAGTATAACAAGATAACAGCAAAGTCAAAACAAGTCAAGATCAATAACATGGATAACAAGAAAAAAGAGCTTCATCAGTACTTTACAACAGGAAAACCAGCTTGGGCAAAGACTAGAGGAAATGACCTCCTATTTAAAGGCCTGGATGATGACAAACAGGAAGCACCTGTGTAACCAATTACCAAGTGTGCAGGCTAATCATCACTAATATATTTGACAGCTCACTTAAAAATGCAGAATCACAGAACCAGGCTCAAATGGAGTAGTGGTCTAACTGCTACCTGGAGCATAGCAGGCTCCTTGTTCCAATCCTGCCGGAGGTGTTGCCCTACCGATGCAACCCACGCCTCAAAAGCTTGCGGCAATCACCCTGGAACCAACAAGGGGAATTCCTAACATCTGGTATGGTATATTTCTTGTACTTTACTGCAGCTAGGTCTTATTTTCAGGGAAGGCCTAATATTTCTAAACTTGGAAAAAATTGCACTGGTTCATATTTTCAGAGGCAATGGTATTTAAATTGTTGATGTCAGTCAACCTATCAGCAACAGACCATAATGAAGACCACAATGTTCTTGCTCAAACATCTACTAATTTCACCAAGGTTTAGAATGATCATTTCTGCAAATATTGACTTAATCTGGTTACCAAACCGGACCAAACTGGCAGAAGATCCAGTCTTTTGACTGCACAGTTGACCTGCTGGAATTAGAGGTGTATTTTCAACTTTACAGGAGGTAAATAACAAGGATTATAAAGAAACAATTTCTTTCTACAAGACAGAAAGATGAAATTGCAGTACCCCTTTGATAAACTTTAGAGAAACCATTAAAAACAAGGTTGTCATATTGTAATAATTTCATAATGTGTTTCCTTAACCTCTATTCCCATTAGAATATTACCAAGGGAAATAAGTTTGAAAGGAAGATTATCTAAAAAGATTTTTTGACAAATAATGTTTCTTTGCAAATAAAAAATTCTTCTTATTGTAGACAACTGAACATTAGCTCTTATACAATTATTTAATGGGTAATATAGACTTTTTGGGTTATGCTGTGACCAGTTTTCAAGTAAAAACAAATATAAAAGTAAATCTTATTTAACCATCCAGCACAACAACCCTACCCAAAGAAGCAACTCTAATATCAGAGCTCTTGGTGAAACTAAATTTAATTGCCACTTGTCTATGTTTTTACTGCTAAGGAGCTGGGCACACATGTGTGATATAAGTAGCGCTGGTTGTTAAGTATCTTATTTAGGCAAATATACAATTTGTACAGCAATTATTTGGTCTCTGCTGGGCAATGCATAATGTAACTGTCTTATGGCCTCTAGTTAACAGGAAAAATGTAGTCAAGATAGCTTCTGCTCACTAAGCAAACAAACTAATTAGATGACTTAATGCCAACTGGGCAATATTTATGTAAATTGTTGCTTGCCCCTATACATGTGAAGAGGGCAACTTAATAAGTTATAAAGTAACTGATCAGATGCAGGCTACTAAGAAGCATATTTTAATTAACTGCTTAATGCTTACAGATTGGAGGCATAGGTTCCAGACAGTATATGTACACATTCTGGCAGAACAATTTCAAAAATAGTATCAGGAGTTTAATTTAGTACTAAAACCAAAACATGGGACCGTTACATTACAGTTTCTTTAATGCAGTGACATGGAACCATAGCAACCTACTGTAATGGGTTTGTGGTGATATGTACTAAACATTGCCCAAATGCAACATTTCATATAAATATGGGTGGTTAATATGCACTTAAGCCAGACTATAAGAGACATCTCAGGGAATGAGTCCCGCTTACAACTGGAGTGGGCAATAAGAAATAGACTATGGTGTGCACATGCATATAATAATCAGGGCACCAGTAGTTCTTCCAAAACACAACAGCATTTGTTAAACGAATATTCAGAGCAATAGATAAAGGAGCAGCTGCATCAACAGTAAGGCCATCCACATTAGCATATTGTAGAGCTATTAATGTAGAAGGCGCTTAGTCATAGGAGTGGCACATATATAATAAATAAATATATATATATATATATATATATATATATATATATATATATATAAATTAAAGATCAACCACAGGGAAACAAAAGGTGATGTGATATAGTTACCACCAGGAGCTTATTCTCTTAGGATATAGCAGGATCACTTCATAAGATAGGTGCAGACAGACTAAACCCCAAAAGCCAGGACTATATTCAGAATCTCTTCTAGTAAAAGGGCTATCCCTAAGCCTGACCTATTTGATCCCTCTCTGTGCACCTCAATTTAGGTACAGTATGCACTTGGCCACCTAGATAGACCTCTTATCTCCTAGTGGGATCTAATGCTACCGAGATAGATAGACCTGCACTGAAACTCTCACCATATAGGGTGAGTTAACAGTAAAGTAGTTAGGTTGCTATTCTGGGTCCCTGTGGTGCCTGCCACCCAACTGGTGGAGACAGTATGTTGCTTCCTCAACACCCTCAGCAAAAGACAAGGCTTCCTAAAACTATATTAAAGAGGATGGACTAGGAAGTACTAGAAACAATTATGACTAAGGCCTCACTAATAGAAAACCCGTGTACAAAAGGTGCATACATGGCATTCACCACAAGAGGGAGCTCTAACATAAAGAAACAATCCCTTCCAATAAATTAGGGATCATCACAGGATTTTAAGTAGTTTTGGTGAAACTGAAGCTGACAGTTTTCACCAAGGATACACTACCAATGTACAACAACAGCACCTTACATTACTGTACATCTATAAACAGAGATCAGACTTGCAAGGGGAACAGTAGGAAAAACGGATCATCAAAAAGCCAGACACTAACCAAGCATTCATTTCTCTCATTTCTTGCTTTGCATTAAATAATGTTGGTGCAGATGAGCTGTACATTTATAAACACATTGACTGAATAATTTTACCACCCTTAGCCAGATGCTGAATGAAAACTATATGGCAGGTAGTCAGCAATATCAGCAGGCTCCGAAACTGCATGAAAGCAAAGCATGTGCCAATCAATGAAGAATGAATTCTGCTATAACAAAACCTACTGAGCTGGCCTGCTACAAGATAAATTCAGATTTAATACGCACAGGATATAAAATGACAAAATGTTACATTGTTGTCAATTTGTCAGTTTTTTTAAACGGAAACCAATGAGATCAATAAAAAGGAGATAGAAATTGCTATAAATGACCAATTCTTCATATCTAGATTTTACAGCATAGTTGAGAACTTCACCACATAATGTCAGACTTATTGCGGTTTTCACAGGGGGAGTAACGCTTAGCTTACACTCTGAAAAGAACAGGGCATGCCTAAAATGAAAAGGATGGAATTCTACGGAAGACTGCTTCTGCAGAAAGTGTAATATGATACATATTGTTCAAAGGGTCTCCATATCTCAGGAGAGCTATTTACAGTATGTCTCTTTATATCTAGCATTCAGACCCTCACTAGATTTACTCCTGGTGTGGGACTTTTCCACTATTGTGTAATAAATCATCCAGCTTCAGATGAAACAAGTACTGGAGAGAATCACTTCTTACTAAGTTATAGTACAGCATATGTAAAGATGTAATCTAACTATAGTTGTCCTTTAAGATTATATTTCATGTGTACTACTTCATATTCTATCGAACGTTAGTAGGATGCGGAATAATGAGAATTCCACCAGTTAAGTACAGTGACATCATCCTCACAATGTCTCATTAACTGTATCAAGTGAATAATACATCCCTTTCTATGTCACTATATCCCTAGTTGTCACTTGGTCACAGTCTTTATTGTCTTTTTTTAAACTGAACTGTCAAGTTGTACCACATTGGAGTCCTGCCATCAACCCCAACTTTGCCACTTTGATCTGACAAAGTCAAACTGGCAAATTTGACGCAGTACACATAGCTGAATTTGCTACTTTGACAGACTCCAAAAATGATAAATAGCTGAATTACATATACACTTGCATGCAGAGTGGTGCAAAGAGCTCTGTAAATCCACGATCAGAAGAGTTTGGTGAATAAGCAAAGTTGGAGAAATATCAATATGTGAACAGAATGGTGGTGAAGGAGTAGACCAAAGCAGATGTTAACAGTTTAGCAATAACATCTGTTTGCTGAGTTTCTGGTACAGCAGACAATTCTTTTGAGTATTTAACCACAATTACTATACAGTGATTACTGTAACTGTGTCCTTATATCAGATGCATTGAGGAAGCAATAACAGCCAATCATCTGCCAGTTTTAGATGGTCTATTGCTATTAGAAACATAAGCATATGATTGGTTTCTAACGTTAATATAAACATCCATTTTTAGACCATTTTACTGGTATCAAGCCTTGAAATATTTCACTATTTTTGCAATTTTGTATGAGGAAATGTATAGTTTCTTCTTAATCAATATCCCCTGTAATGGGCATAGCGGTGTGCCGTATGAGGGAAGGTATGTTTCCCCAGCAGTTTGTTCTTATGGCTGGAGGACAGCCCAGTTCTTGAGATTAGCTCCAGGTGCAGAGTAAACCTGTTTTTTAAAAAAAGGCAGGTGGGAAAGCCTTTGTGTGGGGGTTGGTGTTGCTAAATGAGGAAGCTCTGTTCTGTGGATGGTGCTCTGAGAGACACAGAGACCTGTGGAAAAGACCCTGTTATAGGATTGTGGCTGGACTGCACCTTGAGACCCTATGGAGAATGATTCCTGGAGAGGGGAAGGTATATTTTGTTTCAGAACTCTGAACTGTATGAGTTGCCGTTTCCCACTGTATCTTTGAGAAAGGACTATTCACGGTGGAACATTGGTTTTGAATTGGGATTGTTTTTTTTGTTTTGCCAAGAAAGGCTGTGTTTAAGTTCATTTTGTGGAACTAAAAGCCGAATACTTCAGAAAGTCACTGTTTGCAGTATGTTAATCCCAAAAGACTGCTAAAGCATTTGAGTGATTCCATACACCCCCTTTATGTGTGTGTTTAAAGCTATTTCTCTTGTATTGTGTTTATTTGTGTTAAAGGATCAGTAACACTAAAAAAAAAAAGGAAAGATTATTATCTATATTGACCAGCTATTTATTAATATCCAGTAAAAAAGGATTTGTCAGTTTCCAAAAATGTATTGCTTTACTTTTTTACTTGTCAACTTAATACATCTTTCGTAGTACTAGGAAGTTTAAATACTTGTACAGTCTGTGCGACAAATAAATACTTAATAAAATATGCCTTTATCTCTCCACTGGGAGGAGATTTATAAAGGTAATTTAAACCTTTTGTTCTGCCATTCATCAATGCTTTACTATGTTATATTTCAATACGGACTTTTTTTGATTTAGTTCAGTGATGCCCAAAATTTTTTGACCTGGGGGGCCATATAAAATTACGACAAGCATGTCACGGGCCACTTCAAAGTCACGACTTTTAAAATCACGACTGCGACAAATTTTAAAGTAACAGCTTTTTCCATAGTAAAGTCGCAACTCGACAATTTTCTCATTATAAAGACGCAACAGTATGCCTTCCGAAAAATAAATAGAAAATAAAAGAGGAAAGCACATAACTATCCCTGAAGGAAGGGGGCTGTCAGGGGTCTTGTGATAGGTCAGAGAAAAGTGACAGAGGATTGGATGGAGAAGAGGGGTATATATACAGGGGCTGGGGGCTGATGGGAGCATGTGTAAGAAGAAGGAGAAAGAAGTTAGGAACTAAGTGGATAGCGCTGCGTCGTGGCCTGGATATGGCTATAGGTTGGGCATCACTGATTTAGTTGATTTATATACTGTAGGACTGAAAAGAAATTGTTAATACTAAAAATGTGCAATATCTATAACCAGACTTTGCAGTGTCTTCAATGTGGTTCACCTTCCTTTTAATTGGCAAAGCTGCAATATTGATATGTTTCCGCTATTTCACTGGCTTTAACGGAACAAAAAAATCTTTTTTAAATATCATGATTTTGGTCTCTGATAGTCACAGGATTGCCTGGATATGTTTGTGGATATTTGTTCCAAGCAATGATGTTTCAAACAGACTTAAGTCCATAAAGTCTTATATATCTTTATTTAGGAGACACACAGGAAACCTTGGACCTTAATAAAGTAAGTAATATATAAATGATGGAAGTAATGGAAACTTCATAGCAACCTGTCCCCCAGAAATTGCAAACTATTTTGGTAAAGCAATAATAAACATATACCCACACTCCCTTATTCATGCACATATTTTTTTACGAATATAATAACTGTATTTATCTTTATATGATCAGAAGTGGAAGCCCACCTTTTAATCAATCTCTACCGTGATTCAGATGCTATAATTATCATCCATCTGTTTTCTCAATTAAATGCAATGTAATTGTGCTATTAGCCTTTGGTGGCTGATTAGCGGGAGAAAACATGGAAGACTTCCTTACATACATTAATTCACATAAAGATGCTGCTGTGATTCCCTACATCCTCCTTGTCTGGTCTTCATAGAGAGCAACCAGCGGTAGACATAAGAAGAGAATCAAGTGAGTTAGTTTGTTTTTTTTTTTTTTTTTTTCAGAACAAATTAAATCAGAGGCAAGGAAAAAATCAGATGCAGTTCTAATTTATAACGGAAGATGAAAAGCAACACCTGAGGGAACAATCAGTTTTGGCAGTATCCTTGTAAAAGTGAAAATGTGACTTATTTCCCATGTATTTTCTAATGTATTTTCATAGCCAACAGTTGTGGTTGAAATACAATCTCTACACAGCAGAATTCATTTTATAGAAACACGTTTTTAAATCATTCTTGGTTATATTTGTTTATTGGAGTATCTCTTTGGACGTCCCTCTGTTCAAAGTGACCTTAAAAGAGGTACCCAAATGATTCATTAGCATTGCTCAAATAAATATATTAAAGATGATGGGCCTCATTCACTAAAGTCTGAATTCACTTCACTTGAATTCAAGTCACATCACCAAAATAGATGCAAATTCACTTCTCAGTACTGACTAAGTGGCGAATACACTTGTTGAACAGGTAGACAGTGGTAATCGCTGTCAGATGTATAGTGTGGCGTAATCAGGCAGATAGAAGTAGGATGAGAAGTCATGCAGAGTGAGGTTAATTCAACAAATGAAGGGCGGTGATAGTAGCCTGTGAATATTTTATCTGTTTCTATGTCACCTTGTCCCTAGGTCATGCTATCACTTAGTCGCAATCGCCATTGTCACTTTTGAATAAATAGTCACCTTACAAAACACTGGAGCCCTGCCATCAACCCCCCAATTCACAAGTCTTAAGTGGCAAAGTCAAACAGGTGAATTCGGAGCAATACACCTTGTCGCAATTGCACTTTCGCATCAATGCTCCACTTAGGCATGTACACAAAAAATAATGCAAAGAGCTCTGTAAGTTTGCTACTATCGTAGTCACCTGAATTGGTTGTGTATTAACCATTTCACAGAATTTGCTCCTTAAGAGAACATGGGGGAGTGGAATAGGTGCAAATTCATAGCTCTACGCAACTATTCAGACTTTAGTCCATGAGTCCTGATATGTTTTATTTGAGAGAATACATGAACTGTAACAACCAGCAACAGCATCCACACCTCACCCCTGGGGCGAAGTTTACTAAGGGCGAAACAATCGCCCGAAGTAAATTTCGCCCCTGGTGTTTTACTGCATATAAATGCTTACGCTGGCTTTTTCTCACAGTAAAAGAATGGGGCACAATGAGGGAATGGTCGCTGGTGCTGCCCAAGGTAATTAAACATATTATAGGGCCCTACCCATACAGCAGAGTTTAAAAGAATCGTTAAAAAAAGAGATTTTTTTTTAAGTATGCGTCAACAGTTGGAAATTTTAAACTCTTGTATCACCTCCCGCTCCTACACTTGTAGAAGTGGAGTTAACAGGCAATTCCATTTCCAAGCCTGGATTCGGTCAATGAACTATTGCTGAATTGTATTGTTACAGTTTCAGTAAGTGAAGTGAGTCCATTTATAGATCAGAGCGTTCTGATCTATTTTGCATTATTGCAGTGGTAATGGTTTTTTATACCATTGTATAAATGGTAATAAATATTACCCTAACCATAGCATTTTTATTCAAGCGGTTTAGTCATTTCTATTTTTACAGTATTCTTCACATTTAAAATGTAAAAATGTTTCCCACTCCTCATTGTTACAGTACAGTTTGTTATTGTTCTCAACTCCTCCGGAAGAAATGTTTCCTTTATTGTATTATTTATATTGTTTTTCAAAAAGCCACAAAAAATGATGCCTTATTAGGTACAATAAAATACAGACTTTGGTCATGTTTAATCATGTTAAAGAAAAGGTTTAAAATGCACCTGTCACTTCAATACTAATACTAATTTATCTTCTACTAATGAAATAAACATTATTGTAAATATATTTGTATTAAAAATAATGTACCTTTATGTAGCGTTTCTCCCTGTCATCTTCCCTGTCAGCCTGACTTTTCTTTCCTGAGTCAGGTTGGGCGGGGCTAAATGATGATTGACTTTATAGCTCCTCCAATCAGATCCATTAAATCACAATCTAGCAGGGGTCTGATTGGAGGAGCTATAATGTCAATCATAATGTCATGTCATCATTTAGCCCCACTACCCAACTCTGGAAAGAAAAGCCGGGCTGACAGGGAAAATGCTGTATAAAGGTACATATTTTTAAATACATATATATTTACAAAAACATTTATTAAATTAAGAGAACCTAAATTAGTATTAGAGTTTTGAGGTGACAGGTGCATATGACATTAGCCTTGGGAAGAAATTCTGGAATCAGACATGAGATAGAAGCTAGTGGTGAGGCAGCCACTGAATGGAAATCTTAGAAACCTGGGTACAAACATGCACTGTTGTAACCCATAGCAACCAATTAGAAATTAGCATTAATTGGTTTATTGCAGTTACCATTATTTACCCAAGTGATTGGTTGCTATAGGTGACAACACCAGTGCACAGCTTTATTATTATGGCTGGAGGACATTGAGTGTTTAGATTAGATAGATTAGATAGATAGATAGATAGATAGATAGATAGATAGATAGATAGATAGATAGATAGATAGATATTTGTCAATTCTACATATGTACATAAGGACATACAAGGATTGAAATTGTGTTACTCATCTTTCCAGTCTCCAGCATAAATGACAATTGAAAAGGCAGTCATTTAATAATATGTATTGTCCATGGTAATTTGGGTTTTATTTTGGCCTTAATATAGTTAACAGCTTGGTTAGTTTCTAGTTCTGATTATAAACAAAAGTTTTTGTGTATGCTGCCTGATATATTATGCAGCGCTTTACAGAAATTCATCATTCACTTCAGTCCCTGCCTCATGGAGCTTACAATCTAATTTCCCTATTCAGTCACACACACAATTAACCTGTGTAGGGATTGTGGGATTAAACCCAAGCAAGTTAGGGGAGAACATACAAAGTCAACGCAATTGATGTCCAGGGTAGAATTGAACCCAGAACCCAGCATTGCAAGGCTGCAGTGCTAACCACTGAGCTGCTCATTGTGACGTTAACCTATTCATTGTTAACCACCACATTGCCCTATTCAGTCACTGTGATTTCTTACAATTTCCTTTAAAATCACATACTACTATGTGCATGAATATACAGCGGAATTGCATCAGATGAAAGGCACCATTTATGCAACTGACAAGCGTTTGGCATTAGCTAAGCTTATATGCAGTAAACACAGAAATGCTTAAAGTTACCCTTACAGTAAAATGATCTCCTTTACGTATCTCTAATTGATGGTCAACTTACTTTGTAGTTTTCCTTTTTTATTAACTGAACCAAATCCTTTCCTGTACACAGTCTGTTACATGCCAAGGCATTATAGATATTTTTTCAATGTGATCTAATGTTGAGCAAGATAAGAGAATTTATTGTTGTGGTCGGTAGGGTTGTGGGAGGTCATGGAGATAAAAAAAATCTGCCCATAGTTTAGTAGGCTGTTTTTATTCTGGAAAACATTAACTGTTTCTGTTTGTTTCTTGGAGGTATAAATAAATGGATATCCTGTAAATAAAAATATACTATAGATTTTCTCCTGATTCCCGTGTTTACCCTTACCTACAAGCCCTAAACATATTGCCTTAAACTAAACAACACAAGAATCACCACCGACACCAAACATGGAGACATGTTTAAAGGAAACTGATGATGGATTATGCTGGTTACAACCAGGGAAAATCATTTTCTAATTGCATAATGTGATCCACTAAGCTGAATTAGTTCTTTCGGTTTTTCCAGTGACTTCTAGAAAGTTAGAATTAAAAATGATAAAGTTTCTCCAGTTAAACCTTACTCTTTTTGTAGCAGTTAACACAAACCTTGCCAATGTAAACCAGCCCCTTCTCAGTAAAGATATCCAGGGCTTTTAGACTCAGGAATTATTTCCTAGAAACACACTGAAAAAAACCTGAAAATGTTCCTTTATTTTGTTAATATTACAAAGAATCACTGAAAAAAAAACAAAACAGCCCTGTAATTTTATAGCCTCAAATGTGTACATGAACTTAACGTAAAGGCTCATTTTGTCAAGAAGTGGTTTGCAAGAGGATGGTACAGATACCGATCAGGGTTTTACTCTCCAGTGCTACCTCTGCTGTCGCCATCAAGCCAATCTCTTCTGCTGTGGGAAGCTGTGTGATCCTCTTCACTTCCTGCTTCCTGTTCAAACTCACTGAGGTGAGAATGCCGTGAAGCAGTTTTACATCAAAATTTTGCTTTTGAGCATGCTCACCTCATTGAGGAGTTGTCCTGATGAAGCAATCACAGCGAAACGCATACAGTTGCGTGTATGTATGCCTTCCATTTATTTTTCAAGTGGTTTAAGCACTATATATTACACTTGTTAACAACTATCCATTTGTTTTGGATTTTATATGTTCTTGAAACAGACAGGAACAGGATTCACAGAACTCAGGTACAGGATACAGGATAACCAGGACACAGATACAGGTGCAAACTCAGGACACAGGATAACCAGGAACAGCAGAACTATAACGTAGTAAGCATAGGCGTGCAGCATAACAAACAGTCATTTACAGCAATCCTGGGCACAAGCTGAACTGAAACACACAGCACCATTAGTAGCAGCTCAGGAACAGAAACAGGGTAGACGCTGACTGAACACAAGTCAAGAACAAGAAAAGGGTCAGGCGCTGCAAACTGGCTCTTACTGAACATGACAGAAGCTGAAGGTGCAAGCTGTAACTTGGACTGGAAAAGTTGCTGACAGGCAAGGCTATGAATAACTTGGACTGAAAATGCAGCTGACAGGCAAGACTGTGAATCCCCAGGATATGCAGCAAAAGAACTCCCAGATTTGAAGTCACAGTTCATGGCAGGATCAGATAGCACAGCAGCTTTGACAGGAACTCAGAACACAGGTAAACATATCAGGAAGAAAGTTCAGATCTTTAGCTCAGAGATAACATCCGCTTACTCGAAGTTCTAGGATAAATGAGCAAAGAGGGGGAGGTGTGAATCGTTTAAATAGCCTTAGGGATAGTGAACAAAGACAAGACTCTGGATACTGATACTTAGGGATAGTGGAAAAAGGCAAACAGAACTCTGGATCCTGACAAGGGGAGAAGATATTTCCCATTTGATTTCTGCTGTGTACATGCTGATTTTACATCATGCTTCTGGTGAGCGCATATATTTGAATCTTTTGGCACTTGTGTGCAGTGTTTTACACTTTGGTGGATTTTATCACCCATTAATCACTATTTTTCACATTGTATTTTAAGTGCTATTTGATACGTTTGGGTCTAATCTCAACAGACATATTTATATCAGTTAAAGCACTATGGAGTGCATTTTTTGTGCACTTCCTCATCTTTAGGTTCTTTCTGGAAAAGCAAAACACAGGCAGCGCTACCAATTTTTAAAAAAACAAAAAATCAGATTGTAAACACAAAACCTGTGTATAATGTGAAATTGTCCAACTTCAAGTCCCAAAAAGTCCTAATTGGACATAAATATTGCCGCCTCTTCTATTTTGGAAAGACCAGATCTTCCAATATTCATATGAAGTATATACAAAAACCTAAAAAAAAGGCGCAACAAAACAGGACACCTAATAGTGCCTTATCAATGAGTAGCTGACTGTGTAGAAAATCAGCCCAAATGTACACTTTGAAAGACAACACTCCTTTAAGTGCACAGTAATAAATAGAAAAATAAATGGAATGAACACCAAGTGCTCAACTTGTGAAAATAATGATATTTTATGCGCTTACCAGATGGTAAGAAATGTGAGCTTTTTAATCAATAAATCTTGTATTCAAATCAGTATCTCCTTCCTTGTGAGAACAGTGTAACCATTTCTCCTCTGATCCCAGAGAGCTTCTTCAGCTTATAATAAGCAACCAACAAGAAAAACTTCCATAGTGTAATACTGATTTTTGATTGAGAAACTCAATCTCGAGGTCTCGGAAAAAATATTGCAAGATCAATCCGAGATTTTTCTCGGTAAAGACTTTAATACATATCGCACTAAGACTTTATTTTACTATCATTCATAAACTTTAAAATCCCTTTGTGTGTCAGGGTTCTCCTTCCTTGTCCACTGAAGATGCCAAATAAATTCTTTATATTGTACAATACATCATGTACACTATGTTCTTTTCTATAAGGAAAACATGTTTACTTTACAATGATCTTGGGCTTGCTTTGTGTCAGCCTTAAAAGAGGAGATTAAGTCACATGCTGGCTGGCATGATAAAAGCCTGTGCATCTGCCAGCTGAAGTCCTTTGCTTCAAGCTGAACTTTACAAAGCTTATGGCTAACACCTCCCACCTGGTGCCACTGTGTAAGTCATGCTCAGCGTGGCATACACATGCACAGTCACCTGAGAGGCAAATGGGGTGTCCCTAAGCCACTGTAGCATTGTTGTATTACTTTGTGAAACAAAGGACTCAACTCTCTGCAGGGTAAGCCACCTGTCTGGCTGATTTAGCTAAAGATAAGCTAGCTGGCATTTAGCATTGATGTAAAAATCTGTTGTTGCAATTTATGCACATTTTTCAGATGGAAATACTGGCCAAAACATAAAAAATGGTAAAATTGTCCTTTCTTATGATAATTCATGAATATTGCCAGAAATTAATATAGAAAGAAAAAATTATAGTGACATTCTCTCCTGTATACAGATCATTGTGAAGATGACATCACTTCACTTCATTATGGGAAAATTCTCTACAATACACCACCGCTAATGGATGGTATAATGGATGTGGATCCACCACCGCTAATATTCACCCGACCATGCTCAGAAAGCACTTTGTTACAGAACTCTCCATAACTGCACCAATATGCAATTTAGTGAATATGCAGAAGTGATATTGCTACAAAACATCATTTACATAAATATTCTGGCACCAAAGTTTGTAAATAAAGTGGCATCAATCATTTTGTCTGTCTCCTTTTCTGAATTCTTAGAAGGCTTTAGAAAGTTTTGCAAAGAAAACTAACGGATTTCGATGAGCTTATTTGACCATAAATGTAGTTGTAGAAAACACAGTGTGCAGTGGTGTCAGAAGGTGAGGAACCATTGCAAGAGAGCAACACAAAAAAAAAAAAAATCAGATTTGTATTTACTTCTTACAAATAAATCAAAAAAAGAAGTTTCTTACTCTGGGTCATGATGTAAGTTTTTGGCAGGTTTAAAAAGAACAAAAACTGCTCTTAGTACTGAAAAACATTTATTAAATTCTGCGAGTTAATGTCCCATAATAGCCCAAGACACAAATAAATTCAGATGGAAAAAATTCCATCAAAGAAACAGCATCGTTGGAAGATAGAGTAATAGTTCTAAAAGGGATTATGACCAGAAATAACATTTTTTTGGCTTTCGCCCCTAACATTTTACATTACTCAATATTGGATGACCATGTTACCTACTGGTAGTATGAAAAAATGATTGGCAGTCTGGCAGACACCAGTGAATTCCCCACAGGGAACAGGTTAAATGCTGCATGTAGCATTCCAGAACAGAATTTACAGAAGATTAGTGCTTTGATTGGTAAGTTTTGGAGCCAAAAATTAAGAGAGTGACAGTATATTTTTACCAAGGGTTAAAATGCTATTGTGGCCCCAATCTTAAAGTAATATTTACTGTTTATAATTTTATTTTCATTCTAAAAGACTTATATTAATGTTTGTGTTTGCATAAGGTAAGTTTCTTCCTGTCAAAAAACAGAAATCCATCTCACTTTTTGATTCAGATAAAGGCTATCTTCATAACAGAAAGATGGGGGTTATTCATCAAAGTGTGAATTCAACAGACGAGGCAAATTCTCATCCCTTTGCATCCTTATGTTCTGACAGATACAAAACTGCTTTTCCTTATTCCCTTAATAGCATATTCACTTGGTCACAAAGCAAAGGCTTTCCAATGCATAGTTCGGCATAGTCAATCGAACAGAAGTGGTCGTGTATTGATGCAAATTTGTCGAAAC
>WMED01013108.1:0-14555 GCA_019650415.1 Pipa parva
GCCTCACTTCGGAGCTTCCTGAATAACCCCCTTAGTATTACTATACATCTAAACACAAACAAACAAACATTCTCCTAATACATAATTTCTCCCATCACTTTCCTGTTATTTAATACATGATTTTCTTTTTGCTGCTATCTGATCTTATAAAAACCTTCACCTAAAATTTAGTGGCAAGTTGCTACATTGTTGCAACCTGTATACAATACAATATATTCTTAGTCCAGGAAGTGAGAATCAGAATTTAATAAATGTTCCTTCTACTACTTTAAAGTGTACCTGTTAACTTGTTAACTTGCAACTGTTATAGTAAAGTACATCAATCGATAATGTAAATAAAGTAGATTCTCAAAAAAAAAACAACAAAAAAAAACAACTTAATATTATAAAGTAGGTCTTACTGTAAGGTTGTCCCTATTTCCAGATCTGGAAGCTGCCATTTTGGTTAGGAACTGCCACTCAAAGTCAATTTCCATGCCCACAAATACTCTGGTTCCTCTCTCCCTCTGTCAAATCTCGCCCATGAGCACTAAATGAAATCAGGGATGCACAGTGGCAGCAGTAACTAAAGTGTGAAATGCTAGACTTAGTGATGCAGCAATACCTGCTGATATTGGTGCAGCACTAAGATTCCCTACAATGGAGGTCCACAGGACCCCTAAACTGGATGTCCACAGGACCCCCACACCACCCCAATCTCCCACCCAGCGCTATATTAGTCATTAACCAGCAAGTAAGTGGTTATGATTTGAAACCCAATTATTTTTGTAACACTACTTTAATACTAGTGCTGGGGAAATAATTAGTATAAACTAAATAAAAACCCAGCTAGCAGGGGTCCCTGGGACTCCCACCCAACATCATCCCTCACTTAGCACTAGGCTGAGCGAGGGGATTGCCAAGTGCAGGGAGCCGATTCCCACCCTTCTGTGTCCCTTTGGGGTAGGGGGATCTATAGAAATAAAAAGAAGGGGTCCTCGCTAGGAGCCGCTCCTCTAAACCCTACCCGCATGGCCCTAAGGATAGAGGGACATAAACAAAACTTGTAGGGGTCACTGGAACCCCTATCTCCACCACTCCCACCAACCACTATAAAGGGGCGGAGGGGGGAAAATCGCTACCAGAAGGGGGTCCCCTACTAGTTTTCTTTATGTCCACCCCCACCCCACAGGTACATAGGGATAAGGGAAGAGGAGCGGCTCCTAGCTGTACCGATCCCCCACCCTGCCTAGCGTGGGGGGGGGAAGAGATCCCAGGGAAATCTTCTTTTCAATACTACATGCCCCCTACCCCAAAGGGACACAGAGGAGGAGGGAAGCTGCACTTTGTGGACCCCTCACCCACCCTATCGATAAGTGAGGGATCATACAATCATAACCGCTTTCTTGCCAGATAAGGATTAATAACGCAGAATGGGGCTGATGCTGGGGGGCAATGTGTGGGGGTCCGAAGGACCCCTGCTAGCTGAGGTTTACTTACTTTATAAGGAAGAGCGGGTTTACATGAACCCGCTTGAGAATATTGTGGGAGGAAGAGACTTGTTAATGATATACTTGACGCTTCTTCTTAACTCCTCCCAACCCGACTGGAGAAAGAAAAGTCAGGCTGACAGGGAAACAGAGAGAAACGTTTTTTAAAATACATCTCTATTTAAAATAACATTTATTTCATTAGTAGAACTTAATTCAGTAATTGGAGCTTTGTGGTGACAGGTACACTTTAATGCAACTCATAGCATTTGAATTTTTCAAAATAAAACAGAAATTGAACAGTCCCATTTACAGTTGCCGCAGTAATGTATCGTTTCCCAGCTAATCTCCCATTGTTTTCCTGACACTGGGAAACACTAAAGGCTTTGTAGCAGCAGCAGCCACAAAGTTTAAAGTGTAAACAAGCTGTTGGAAGTGTAATCGAGAAACAGGACAAGAGGAGCAATAAAAAAAACAAAAAAACAATAACAACAAAAAACATGTACATTCAAGAAATTTGTGATTAGCAGATTATCCATTAATGTAGTAACACATACAGTACACAACCTCTGCAAATGCTAACAATTCTGCTTCTTTTTTAGAAAATGGCTAATTTTTATCTAAAGTAAATTTGCCTTCCCTCTACAGCCACTGGGCCCAGATTATGGCAAAGTTTGACTGATAATAAAAGGTTCTAACAGAAGAAAGAGGTCTGCACACAGCGAGGCTTTCAGAGCAGTATTTTTCAGAATCAGAGGCATAAAGGACTGCTCTACTATTCATATTTTACAATGATTCAATGGGGTTTCATACACATCATTATAAAACTGAACGTCACCTGAAAGATTGCCAAAATTTAACCACACATCTACTACTTCTATCAATTACACCAACCAAAATGTACAAATTATGTCATTCTAGCTGTATTACCAGAAAGAAAAAAAAAAGTATATAGAAACTGCTGTTAAATGTATGCAAACTGAGCAGATAGATGAAGAAAGGGTATTCTGGAATACACCGCTTACAGTAAATTGTTATCTAACAATATGAATTCATATATATATATATATATATATATATATATATATATATATATATATATTGCTTTGAACCAACCTGATGAAGAAAGGAGAATTAGCCAGGCTTTATCTGTGATCTATACAATTCCCTACCATCTATTGTTTCCTGTGTAACTATATATAATATAATTTCCCCAGGTGCCCCAGACAGCCCAATGTGGTTGTTGCAACCAGCAGGGAGACAACACAAACCGTTAAAAATCAGGAACTCAACAGATGATATTTTTACAGATACTGGATGCCAATCCAAATATCTTTTCTAATTTTTGTTTTTGTTTTACTAGTCTTTCAAAGTAGCAAGGAACTTAAAAAAATATAAAGTGTTTTGGAATGAATATCAATAAAGAATAAAAACAGACACATAGCTTGTGAATTTGTCTCTCTCTCTCTAATAAAACATGCATATCATCTTATATTACAGTTCTTACCAATTGCATACTGTAAGTTGTAGTTTAAGTTACAAAATCCAAATTAGCAGCCTACTTAATAGAAAAAATAGAAATAAAAAAATAACGTGAGCAGCTTTTTTTTTTTTTTTTACTACAGCTTGTTTGGCTTGTCTTCCTACTATGAGTGGAGTAAACAATTAAATGGTGTATAAAAATACACTACTGCGTCTGACGCATCAACAGTTTTAACAACACTGATGCCATTTTAAGACACTGTATAAATTAAAAACTCACAAAAAAACAAAACTCACTTTACTGGTCAGAGAAAAAGCGAGTATAGCATATAGACAGCTTGTAAATGTCTGTATGACACTTTGTTTTATTAAGGTTCTGTTCGTGAGCTACTGATATATTATTATAGAATAAAATGTTAATTAACTAGCTTAAGATATTCACACATCACTACAGGGAACTGCAAATGCTGGCTGGCTAGTAACCCTCAAATGTACACACAGGCAAAAAGATACTAGTCCAATCTGATTTGCCAGATGAGTGATGCCATAATAAGTAATTACTGAATAGAAACAACTGATATTACTAAAAGTTATTTTTTTATGCTACAAAATACATTGTGTATGGTCACAGTGGGAAAGATATGGCAAGAGCTTACCAACCTGTAGCACTCTAGTTGCCCTCCTGAAAGTATTTAGCTCAGCACCCTACTTTACAGTTTACTCCCCAACCCCCAAATGCTTTTGATCTAGCACCAAATACTGAAAAAATAATTGGCAGGATTTTGTGCAATACTCTAAGGGGGTTATTCACTAAAGTCCAAACTGTTGCGTATAGGTGCGAATTCACCAGATAAACAGTCACAATAGGCTGCTGTTGCAGGCGCTTCTTTATAATGAGAATATTGTCACAGTCATGACTATATTATGGGAAAACTGTCGCAATCTTAACATTAAAAAATTGTTGCGACTTTTCAATGGGGAAATTGTCGCAGAGTTGCAATGGGAATCCGCTGTTTGAGAATTCGACAGTTGAATTAGCACCTTAGTGAATAACCCCCTAAATGCTGAATGGATATAAGAGAGTGTTGCATTGTTACACCAAATTCATTATTCCACAATTTTCCACACATAAACTAAAGTCAGCCAATTTCACTTTAAGAGCCATCTATGTGACCTTCTGCTAATGAAGGCAGGCAAAAGGCCTGTGTTATTCTGTGGAGTGTAAAAAGGTGATTAAGTTACAAAAGAGGAACCATTAATGGAGAGCTGCTGTGCAGGGAAAGGAACTAAAGCATCTTCCCCAGTACAAGGCAACCTAGGCTGAAGCTACAAGAGATACCAGCATTATAGGTATGTTTCATGTAGACTAGACAAAACCCAAGAAGCAAAGCAATTCCTAACATTTTTTTTTTTTTTACAAGTTTAAATACAGGTAAATGAACCCACCATGCCTACTTCATAAATATGGCCAGTTCTCTTTGCTGTCTCATATACATACGTGTTCACATGTGCTACAGAATTACAAGCACAAATTCTAAGAAAGTCCAAGTCTTAAGGCCCTGCCCAAAAAAAGATTAAAATTCCAATGCATTCTGGAAAGATTCTAACCAAACATTAACTTTTTCATGTAATTATAACAGTGGAAAAAAAAAAATCAAATCGCTCAGTTCCTCAGATATGCAGGCATTATGACACTTTATAAATAGGGAACAATACAATGATAAGTAACCTGGGCCTGTTACTAATCCTGTCTGTTTGAAGCACTTACAGTAATGTAGCTGGTTCCGTTTACTAGAGTGAGCACCAATAGCTGCATCCTGGTGCATGTGGGGGGGGGGGGGGGGGGGGGGTGTTGCTGGAGGAATCTGAAGCCTTAGCAACCTCAGATATTCTAACCAAAGAGGCCCAGAGCGCTGAGGAGGTTAAAGTATTTGAGGCTGCCTTATTTGCCCAAAGGAATTTAATAACATGCCAAACAAAAAAAGAAAGAAGAATGAGAAGAGGCGGGAGAGCAGGGAGGTGATTTGTAGAACTGTGCCTCTATAATGACAATGGAGTGCAATGCAATTTAACTCTTTGGGTGCTTCTTTTACATAATCACAAGCAAAGTTCTGCTCCTAATATGGACAGCCAAAGAATGGATCTGTCTGTAATAATCTGCCTGCTTCCTATTCTCTACATCTGAGCAATCGAGGCCTATTATGGCAGGGTATTTAGCTACCAGGAAGAAAAAAAAAACTCCACATATGTAATAAAGTGTTCAGAATGCAAATAGCTCCCAAAGATATGTCTTTAATGCAAAATAAATAAATAAATGCCATTTGCTGCAGATAATTTTAGCAATTATTTATTTTGTATGCACAAACCTTCCCACCTTTGTAAATAAATCTACAAAAAAGCAGACAGAAAAAGCCCTGTGATGTCATATGTTTGTATGCACAACTGTGTATGGAAGGTGTCAAGTATGCTTGTTTAGTTGGTTGGGAAGAGCTGGTTCACAAGAGCATTTGCCTGGGGGATGTGCTGCACTGCATTTATATTGCATCTGGAATATTAGCCATATACAAACATATACCTGTACGTATCACTGCAGGCACAGGTTTACAGCACAGAATGCATGCACAGCTGCAGGCAGAGTTTTACAGCACAGCACAGCACACATGCACAGCTGCAGGCAGAGTTTTACAGCACAGCACAGCACACATGCACAGCTGCAGGCAGAGTTTTACAGCACAGCATGCAAGTATACCTACAGGCAGAGTTTTACAGCACAGTAAGTGTAGATATAGGTATACCTAGAAAAAAAGTACAGGTATAGGTAAGTATAGATAGGCATATGTGTCACACAGATGTGCTTAGCTTCTCCAAGAAGCACAATGCTCTCTGCTACAAATACAGACCATATAAAAAAATCAAGTCATATGCAAATAAAGCTACAAATTTGCTAAATGACTCAAATCAATTTAGTCACTGGCCAGGTAGTATATTTTCATCTGAGATTAGAAAATATGATATAATATTTCATAAAGATGTATCAATATATTGGCTATTTAATGCACACATTTTGTATTTTCAGTAAATGTTTGTACAGGTCACAATGTGCCTACTAAAAATCATATCTATGTATAGATCTCTCTATCTACATCATCCACACACACCTTATACATCACAGTATTGGGATGTCCAAATAACCAGCAAACAAGCTATTACTACAATTACAATGAATCAAACAGATTTTAGAGATGACTGATTGGAAAAAACATGAAAACTAAATAGGATCCTATGGAAAGAAGCAGTGATCTTTTAAAATAGTTAAACATTTCCCTTAATATAAAGGTCACTAAACCACTGACAGCATGATTAGCATCACAAAATCTACACTAAAGAGCCGATTTTCTTTTAAAGAGGATAAAGTCAAAAATTAACATTTAAAAAAAAAATATTTATCTAAGCCAAAATAAACACTTTTGTAATAAATGAGTATTTTGTTTGTATCCTATTGTATCCTTGCACATAAACCTTCACTTTGAACAGAATTTTTGTACCATCCCAAGATTGTAAAATTATTGCAGCCTTCTACAGGTCATAAAAGCAAGTATTCCATACTTATGGACTGAAAAAAAAGATACAATGTTACATGGATCCAAGACACTGCAGTGAGGAGGAGAAAAAAAACAGTTACATAAGGTCCGAGGTAAAAAAAAAAAAGAGGTTGCCTAAGGTTATGTTCACACTAGCGCTTCTTTGCACTGCGTATTTAGAAAAGCGCATCTAGAACATACGCTGTGTATTTCAGTCCAGCGTGTATTATAGAGGCGCTTTAATTGTACTTACCCGATACAGTGTGAACAAACACTTGGGGGGTTTATTCACTAAAGTCTGAATTGTTGCATATAGGTGCGAATTTGCCAGATAAAGACAGTCACAATAGGCTGCTACTGTCGCGACTTTATTATGGGAAAATTGTAGCGGATTTACCATGGGAATCCGCTGTTTGCGAATTCAACAGTTGAATTTGCACCTTAGTGAATAACCCCCTTGGTGTCTGCGACAACTCCTATCTGGCAGCATTCTTTGCGCAGCGTATATACGCTGGCAAAACCGCAATGCCAAGCGTGCACACGCTAACATTATGTGTTAATGTGGTCAGGTAAGTTCCATAGGGATTTGCGACGCGGCTTTTTAAAATATATATATACATACACGCTACTGTGAACCTAGCCTAAAGGTGGGTATGTTTGGCATGCCAAGGCACTGTAGCCAAATGTATCTAATATTTGCAGATCAGATTGTTTGGAGGATTGTCCAGATGATCAGAGTATTGACTGGGGCCAGCGGATGTGTCTTCAATTGACCAAATACATGCACTTGAAATTACTGTCTGATTGGTTGGTTCAACTGTGGCAACCAGAGACTTGTACAAGTGCAAAAAAGAGCATTCTGTAAAACTTACACAACTCACACACCCCCTAACAACAACCAAGCAAACAATCACCGCAGACAAGATGTTCCACCGGCCAAACTGTTGGGTAAAATGCATAATCCAACATTTCTGAAATGTGTATTTGAACAACCAAGGGGGTCTCTGAAATTCAAGAGGGTCACTTTTTTTTTTTTGTTGCAAAACGTAACTGCCTTAAACCTTTTTCCCTTAAACAAATCTAAAGTAAGCACATGTGTGGGTATGCATTTGTCATAAATAATTACTGAAATAAGCAGACTTATATCCCTTAAAATGATCTGTTGATGAGAAGCATATTGTTTCTGCAGTGCATTCTTTGGGTATCTGGTTGCAGCTGAATTGTGCAGGGGGTCTCAACAAGAACATTCGAGGATCACAGCTCAAGCACTTTTGAAAAACCCTAAGCTTTTAAGAACTATGCCAATGTGAGACTGCTGGAGCTTACACAGACCAGCAAAAAAAAAGTTTCCATTTCAATGGCTGTTACTGCTACAAAAATGTGCTGCTACTGATAGTTTAATAGATCTGTTTTTCACTGCTTTGTTTTTTGCCCTGCTGCCTGTAGCTATTTTTTTTAATCTGTTGGGTAAACAGACCCCTGCCCAGTCCAACTGTATTCAACTGAACTTTATATAAAACATAATCTTCAACCAAGATGTACCAAGAACGTGCCACATAGTGAAGGTCAAATGATTTTTTCTATTAAAGAAAAAAAAAAAAAAAAAAAAAAAAAAAAAAAAAAGGATTTCCTAAAGATATTCCCAATTATTTGAAAGCACAAATTAAATATATAGTGCAACATATAAAATGGTATCTGCAGCATTTTTACTGCTTTATATATGCGGTTGAGGAAGCGTAATTAAGCTCTACCGGGAGTGAACGGTTGTTACATTCTATTTGGAAAACATGATGTGTCTTGTCTCAGATACAGAACTACAGTGGTACCTTGGTTTTCAAACGACTTGGATTTCAAACAAATTGGTTTTCAACCACGAAATTCGAGAAAATTTTGTCTTGGAATCTTAACAAATATTTGGAACTCAAACACCCGAGATGAGCAGGATGGCATTCACAGCATCAATACAAGTCAATCTGCGATTGGATTTCTTATGGGATAAATTGTTTTGGTTCTCAACCAAATTTGGTTCTCAACCGCACTTCCAGAACGAATTGTGGTTGAGAACCAAGGTATCACTGTATATAGCATTATAAAACTGACTCCATCACTAGTCTTTATAACGCCCCCTATGTTAACCTTAAAGATCATTTTAGTATTTGTAGTTAGCAGTTATCGAAGATAACTTGCAGCTACATTTCATTTCCTATGTTTTTGAGCTATTTAAATATTTTTCCAATGAACGTATTAATAGACATCTCCTGGTTGCTAAGGGCAGTTGCTCTAGTAATCGGGAAAGAATTACAAGGCATACCAGAACTAAAATACTAGAAGAAATGTACAGTGTTTATTTACAATAAAATCAAGCCCCAAACACACACAAAATATAGGTCAGTGGAAACCAGCAGTCAACAGTACATGGAGATCAGATGCTGACACCTGTGTCTGTCAGCACAAGCATGAACTGTCACCTGAGACTCTCAAGTCAGATGGAGGCTTCCAGTCTGGTCTTCTTTGTTTAAAGAGCTGGAGCCAGTGGTGCCCATACTGCAGGCCTGAGTCTTCAGTGTCTCAGGTGACAGTATTTCCCAGAAACATTTGCAGCACCGGGGGTGCACTTTTAAATGAAATCTCTTTGCCTGTAGTATGAAAAATGTCTTGTTTATCATGTATAACATGTTCCAGAGTTGCTCCTGATCAGAGTTCTAGTTTACCCACACTTAGCAATCAAACTATAACATGTGTGATGTTACATGTATGAAAACCTTGCCCATGAATACACTGGCCTCTACAGCACTATTAGATTATATAATTAAAAAGTATACTAACGCTATAAAATCAAAATCACTGGATCGGTTTCCAAATGAGCCTGAGCAAGACGGGGAAAAAAATAAAATAATACAAATCAAGAAGTAAACTTTAAAGAGAATATTTTTTTGCTGGAGAGGCATAACTGCCATGTCAATTTATACTGATGCTACTCATCATTTAAAGTCTGAGAAAACAATATGGCAGCTTCTGTGTATATGAACGAAGAACTATAGTGAGTAATCATACTTACCTCATCAATCTAGCAGCAATGATCACTAACCATTCATCTCACGATCCACAGCCTGGGATCATGACATACCATACATCACCACTTCTCCTAACTTCCTGGTTATATATGTGATGTGGATCGTTACATAGTACCTGCCCCCACCCGAATCCGTGCATGCGCAGTTAGTTAAGTGTGGCGAATTTTGAGAGAGGGTGTATGCGACACAGACATTACATACATAATCAGGAAGTGAGGAGGAGCAGTCATGCATTCACTTCCTGTGCTGAGGGTTGCAAGATGAATGCTGATCTTGCAGCAGTACAGTTAGGGGCTAATTCAGGGAAGAGCGAAGTTACCTTGCGATGCTTCTCATCAGTTCGCAGAGATGGGTACGCGCTCCCTGGTCTCCTGCAAGCAGAGATCAGCGAACGCTTTAAAAGGTACTTCGGCTCGGCGACTCGAGTGGTCGCGAGGTGAGCCAAAGTATCTTTAAAGCGTTCGCTGATCTCAGTTTGCAGGAGACCAGGGAGCACGTACACGTCTCAGCGAACTGATGAGAAGCATCACAAGGTAACTTCGCTCTTTCCTGAATTAGCCCCTTAGTGTTTAAAAACACATGCAAACATGGCTCCTATCAGTCATGATAAGAACAGAAAATGCACTAACCTTCATGAATTAAACAATAATAAAAAAAAAATTATGGAATGGTAATTTAGTTATTCAAATACATCATTTGAAGAGATGATATCGTTTGATGTATTTAAATAACTGCCCTGCCAATCCATTTTTTGCCTGGTCCTGTAAAGATTCAGCATATTATTAGACCAAGAAAACAACTGCAACTACCATAGTTTAACTTTGCATAGAAACTTTTACACCCAGGGCAGATAGATTGCAACTTTGACATTGTTGCAAGCTATTCTGTTTTTAAAAATTCCAAAGCAAATGCTATGTTTATAGCCTATAAAAGGATGCAGTGTTTCCAGAGTCCAGGGCTAACATTAATGGGAGGAGCAACCAGAGTTCAGAAGCTCCTAGTTAAAAGGAAAGAGACACACTGCTGTGCATTACTCAAAAATATGCCGCAGAAGTGCAGTGCTGTGTTCATTTAAACATGCATAAAGAGTCCTACAAAATCAGGAAGCATAACATGCTTTAGTTTCCCATTAAATATTAATAAACTGCTTTGTGCAAAGGTTTCTCCAAGAGCAGATAAAAGCAGCATAACAATAATTCAGTAGGTAGTAGCAGGAAGATTAAAATAAAAACTAAGTACAATGTGTTAGAGAAATATTTGTTTTGGGATAAATAGTGAAAAAAAAATAGGTTGAGTTTAGTTTTTCTAAAGACTGGCCTGTTTATTTAGCCTGATTGGCCAAAAGAATGAATTTGACATGGACAATCTGCAGATGTGCCTGTCTGACCCAGGATATAATGAATGAATTTGTTGCTTGACAAAGATGAGTACTGTAATATTATATGATACTTTAGACCAGCGGTTCTCAACCTTTTCGGCCGGCGACCCCGGCCCTGACGTCACCACGCCGCGACGTGATGACGTTTCGGCCGAACGTCATCACGTACGCGCGTCACGTGGTGACGTTTGCGGCTGACGTCACCCGCAGGAACCCTTATAAGAAGGGTTCCTGCGGCACTTCCGGGAGTCGGAGGCGGTTCTCGACCCCCGTGGGACGGCCTCGCGACCCCGGCGGGGGTCGCGACCCACAGGTTGAGAACCGCTGCTTTAGACTAACAGTTCATTGTTTAAGACAAGCTTTTGAGAGATATTCCCTCTTCATTAGGCCAGAAACAGTACTAAATGATACGCAGTTTGTGTCTTACAGTGAAGAAAATAATTATCCCTTGCTGATTTTGTAAGTTTTCCCACTGACAAAAACCATGAACCGGTTATAATTTTAAGTGTAGGTTAATTTTAACATTGACAGATAGAATATCCAAAATAAAATCCAGAAAAGCACATTGTATAAATTACATAAATGTATTTGCATTTTGCAGTGAGAAACAGGTATTTGATCCCCTACCAACCATAAAAACTTCTGCCTCCTACAGAGCAGTTAGACGCTTCTAATCAATCTTTATAAAAGACTCCTGTCCACAGATTCAATTAATCAGTCAGACTCTAACCTCTTCAACATGGGCAAGACCAAAGAGCTTTCTAAGGATGTCAGGGACAATATCATAGACCTGCACAAAGCTGGAATGGGCTACAAAACCATAAATAAGATGCTGGGTGAGGAGGAGACAACTGTTAATGCAATAGTAAGAAAATGGAAGAAATACAAAATGACTGTCAATCAACATCGATCTAGGGCACCATGCAAAATCTCACCTCGCGGAGTATCCTTGATCATGAGGAAGGTGAGAGATCAGCCTAAAACTACATGGGGGGAATTTGTTAATGATCTCAAGGCAGCTGGGACCACAGTCACCAATAAAAGCATTGATAACATTACATCGTAATAGTTTAAAATCCTGCTGTGCCCGCAAGGTACCCCTGCCCAATAAGGCACATGTGCAGGTCCATCCGAAGTTTGCCAATGAACACCTGGATGATTCTGTGAGTGATTGAGAGAAGGTTCTGTGGTCAAATGAGACAAAAATTGTCCTCATTGGAATTAACTCAACTCGCCATGTTAGGAGGAAGACAAATACCTATAACCCAAAGAACACTTTCCCCATTGTCAAGCATGGAGGTGGAAACATTATGGATTGGAGGTGTTTCTCTGCAAGGGCACAGGACTACTTCACTGCATCAATGGGAGAATGGATCTTCCCTCCATCAGGACACTAAAAATGGGTCATGGCTGGATATTCCAGCAAGACAATGACCCAAAACACACAGCCAAGTCAACAAAGGAGTGGCTCAAAAAGAAGCACATTAAGGTCATGGAGTGGCCTATCCAGTCTACAGACCTTAATCCCATAAAAAAACTTATGGAGGGAGTTGAAGCTCTGAGTTGCCAAGCAACAGCCTCAAAATCTGAATGATCTAGAGATGATCTGCAAAGAGGAATGGACCAAAATTCCTTCCAACTTGTGCACAAACCTCATCATCAACTACAAAAAAACGTCTGACTGCTGTGCTCGCCAACAAGAGTTTTGCCACCAAGTATTAAGTCTTGTTTGTCAAAGGGATCAAATATTTATTTCTCACTGCAAAATGTTTTTCTGGATTTTATTTTGGATATTCTATCTCTCAATGTTAAAATTAACCTACCCTTAAAATTATAAACTGTTCATGTCTTTTTCAGTGGGAAACTTACAAAATCAGCGAGTGATCAAATAATTATTTCCTTCACTGTATTTAAACTCTGTGAGGCACTGAGAAACTAAATGACAAATACCTAGAAAGGGCAAGTGTTAAGGCAATAAAATCAAAGTAGACAGAAGATAAGGTCAAAGTTTCTTTGATAAAGGAAACTGTGGCACTCTGAATTTCACAAGTGGACAGCAAGTTTTCAAATGTGACCCTATAAGCCAATTTTTTTTTATAAGAAGGTGGCACTGTACAACTAGTAAATAATTCTATGACTAGGTAAGTATGGCCAGGGTCACAGTAACTTTTTAAATGGCTGGCGATTTATCTGCAAATAAGCAGACCATCAGGAAGCAGGATTACTTTGTAGACATGCTAAACGGCTGCCTGCATTTCCCCACATTGTACATTAAATTCTTATGGGTGACTTTTTCACAAAAAAATATTTTTACAGTTAATAAAGTTAATGCAAAACTAAAAAAAAAAAAAAAAAAAGCTACAATTTGATACTGATTTGTATTTCCTTTAGGATTCACAGCAGCTCCATCCTCTTATACACTGGGAGTCACAGGCTAAATTTACAACTAATCAGAAACATACAGTTAGTCACAAAGCGGAATGTATTCTCAGGTTTCATATCATTTCACGACTTGATCCACAAGGGCCTTTTATAAGATTAATCAGCTTTGGGATTTGCATAAGAAAGTCCTCTCATGATATGCAATGGTAACCACTTACACCAAGAAAAGACTTAGATTGTCACAGCAGTTATTCCTATGCAGTACTTGTAAAAAGAAAAAAAAATCTTGGAAGTGGAATTCCCCATTTTGTTTTGTGGTTTTCTTAGCATTGCTGCTTGCAGCCATCTTTAATAAATTGGGCTTTCTGGGGCACTCCATGAATATGTTTTATCTAAAAATCAATAGAAAACAATAAGCAGAGTGGGAAGTGTTGCTTACTGTAAAAGCAAGAAAACAGTTGCACTCTGCAAGCAAAGCAATTCAAATCAGGAATTTAAATTAAAGGAGAACAATTTAGCAGGTAGGATGTGAGAACAAATGCTAGTGTTAACAGAATTTAGTTTTACTGGACCTTTAACCATTCTTTTTAAGAGTACTAAGCACCTCCAGTTCACTCTAATTTCCCCTGAAAAAGCCATTAACAGTTAGGATCTATGAATGCTGCTTTACTGACCAGCAAGGGAGCTATACTGTCTCTGGACATCCTGATAAGACAGAAATGCCCTGGTTTAAAGCATCCCTTTAAATCATAAACATTTTGAAATGAGCCTGGTAGAAAGCCACATCCCTAGTCATGAAATGTCTGTTTATTTATGCAGACATAAAAGCAAGTCTCCTGGCACACCTTACTGGATCTGGAGTAAACCCATGCAACCACAGCCCTGCAAGCTCAAGTAAGTCATCTATGTTTACATGAAATACCAAGTCATCAGCCAGATAGTAAAAAAGTGACACTAAAACCATAGCTCTCAGCATTTATAGAGATGCCAGCCCATGCCCACCACATACTTAATCATCACAACTACTAAAGTAAAACAAGGAGTGTGTAAGCAGGGACTGGCAGATCAAGCGAACAGCATTCAGTAAAGTGTAAGCATGCATGGTATTGGCATTACCCTGAGGGCACCTTTAGACTGGCATGGACATTAGTGAATGGCATTACCCTGAGGGCACCGTTAGACTGGCATG
>WMED01013109.1:0-14554 GCA_019650415.1 Pipa parva
TGTAACAATGTGTTTTTAGCACTGGTCAATAAATACAAATATTAAGCATGAATAACTAGTACTACGAAAGGATAAAAAGGATAACAATATATACATAAAAATCAGTGATAAATATCAGTGCTAGTGCTCCATAAGGAAGGACTTCAGTTTGGTTTTCAAAGTGCAGTAGGAATGTTCCTGGGGTAGATAAAGAGGTATAGAATTCCTGATGTGGGGGGCAGAGGGAATGTTCCTGGGGAAGATAAAGGGGTATAGAATTCCAGATGTGGGGGGGCAGAGGGAATGTTCCTGGGGTAGATAAAGGGGTATAGAATTCCAGATGTGGGGGGCAGAGTGAGAAAAGGGTTTAAGAGGAGAAAGAGCAGTATTGGTGTCTGGCACACAAAGCTGGTTGCTTTGGGAGGAGCACAGTTTTACAGGCATATGAGAATGTAGGGAGGGGCAACAGAGTGAAGTGCCTTAATGTCAAAAGTACACTGTACACTGTAAATGATTTGTTTGTTTACAGTGAGCCAAGGACCAAGGCATGCAGAGATAAAAGGGCAAAAAGCAGTAGTATTCAAACTAAGCTCTTGTTTCTTTTTGCAGAAAAAAATCTTAATACCTTTTATTTATTTTTTATTAAAAACGTTCAGATGAGTGATGGTTTATAACATCTACTGACACCTTCCTTGTGGAATCTGTTGGGTCTCGCATCCATTGGGGAGCCAAGACTCTATGTACAGTCACTTGCACTTGGTACTGTCTTGTTCTGGCATTATAAATAAGGTGATGTTCTTTATAGATGATAATTAACTGGTTGGAGGATTTTAACTGACTTTTAAGATGTCCACATGGTAAAAGTAAGTGTAACTGAAACCAATTTGTAACTGCGTTGTTAAGCAAATAACAAAAACATATTGACCAATTCAAATTAAAACAAAAGACTTTCAGGTCTTCTTCATTGGTCTCATGTGACTGAGCTTAGGGCCATATTTATCAATACCCAACAATGACCCCATATTTAAGGGTTTTGTCTGAGGGTATTTTAATGTAATGTACAACAAAAATTGTGATTTAGATAAAGAAAAAGGTATACACCACAACAAAATGCGGAATAATGACAGTATTTGCCGTTGCTGTGATTTGCTAAAAGTGAAATATACATTGAAAGTATAGAGAAAATCCCTGCATTATTATATAACTATACAATAAAAAAAAAGGCTCATCACACATTTATGAAGATAATCTTCAATTTTAATAGTTATCCATTAATAAACAGTACAGAGAAAATGAGGGATTAAAAAAAGCAGTGGGATGGAAAGGAATTATTAGCAAACAAATAAACTTTAAATTACCAAATATATATAAAAGTTTTCTGGTGGCATTTAGGAATAAGCGAGTCTGAGAGGATCTGCTGAAAACCCCGTATCAGGCAGCAAGCATTGTGAGATGCTGGGTATAAGCCTTCTTGATTCTTTGTACTGTATGTTAATAAAACAACTAAGTGCAATATCTGGCTGTCTGCCTTCAATGCCCATGAGCAGCACTGTGCAGCCAGCGGACATTTCATTATAACCTAGGGCAGCAATGGCGAACCTCATCAGCGCCTGCACTTCGGAAGAAGGCGCTGCTGAGTGATGTCATCTTTTTGGCACTCGGTTCGCCATCGCTGACCTAGGGAAATGCTTGTGGAGGATCAGGGCAGCCATATTGCTTTTAGTTCTTTTTAAGTAGAAAACTAAAAGGCTTGACCTGTTGTGATGCAATACTAAGTGTTTTTAGCAATATCTATAAAGAAAAGGGGAGAAAATATGTTCATTTCAAAATGAGAAATTGAAACACATCTGTGAACATTAGATTTTTCACACTGTTGAAGCTTATAAGAAGAAAATGCCACTAGAATAATGAACTGGTTTTCTTTTAGATTTGCTGATTATCAGCAAACTTTAGATACAAAGTTGAATTTTAATTAGCACCAGAGCTCGCCTATGGGCGTCAATATTGCACCTGATTTGTGCAATGCTTTATTATAATCCTTTAAGCAGAAAAACTGTAACTGCCACCTCAAACAGACTGTCTAGCCTTTGGCTGAGCCCTACTACATGCAGAATAAATAATAATTTAAGCTATATCTAAATTAAAAATTTCCCTTTATTGTGTTTAAGTGAAACCAGAATGTGTCACTGTGTAATGAAAGCATTCCACAAAGCAAGATTTAATGTCATATTTATATACATTTTATATTTATATATTTACTTCTCGTGTGTTTGGCTTTGTTGCATGTTATCTGTTGTTAAGATACTGTAGAAAGCTTATGTACTCCTAAAAGACTCCAGGCGTCTAACTGTTTGAGCATTGGCTGGACACAGTTACCAAAGACCGCCACGAAACATCTAGGAAACCCTAGGA
The DNA here is from genome assembly GCA_019650415.1 of Pipa parva. NCBI lineage: Eukaryota > Metazoa > Chordata > Amphibia > Anura > Pipidae > Pipa > Pipa parva. The sequence goes on from WMED01013109.1 coordinate 2,392, forward strand.
TAATATCTGAATAAGTCCAGTGAAACAGAGAATGTTAAATGTGATGTCACTGGCGTTATTAAACTGTTAAAAATTGATTGGCTGAGATGGAAACGGATGGGCATGTACAAAGGCATTAGTGCAGGAGATAGCAGCTGAAAAAATCACTAATCATACTGCATAGAAACTACAAATGTTCAACTGCTCTTCACCATTCACTACATAAAGTATTACAAGATTCAATGTGACGCTTCTTGATGTCTTTTTGCAATTTTGCTGATAATGAAGTGTCCCATGAAAAAGTTACAGTTACATTTAATGTTCTAATAATCTGTACATAAACATACTACACTGTTATAACATAAACCTTTAAGTGTACACATATAGGAACGCCTAACCCGATCCATTCCGGTATTTTAAGAAATGTTGTATTGTAAAATCAGCTACAGTACACTTAGAGCTGCACATATAACACTGCCGGGCTTGAGCGACAGAAAATAATCTTAAATATTGTTGGCAATGCATCTTAACATTTTAGTATAACAGATGCATAACACGACTAGTTATAGGTCTAGATGTCTTAGGTAAAACGGCTTAAACAATGCTGACAATCACTGGAATTTTACTCTCCAGTCACATAAATCATTTCTCCTTGACACACTGCTCAATAGCAGTTCAGAGAACAATGCACTATAAGTTATTGACTCCCATCTCTACCATCCGCAGACTGCTAGGTGTATCTTCCAGCCGAGGGCGATAATTAGACTCTGAATATACTGAAAACTGCCAATAGACATGTCGATAAAAGGACTCTTAGCATCTAACAACCGGGGGGAATCAATGAGGTCTTTTTTCTGTATTCAGCTGTAAAGTCAAGAAAATGATTTAGCCTTCAGAGAAACCAGGTGAGGGCAATCCCCTAACTGAAAATAGATCTGTCTACAATAGATGCGGAATTTAACTCACTTAATAGGAATACGAGTTGCAGGGATAAAAAAAAACTGTTCACAGAAGACACAAGTGTGTAGGGCATTTAAATGCTCCTTTAGAATTCCATGAATAAATGACACTCCCAAGTATATGTGACATAAACCAATATTTTCTACGTAGTTAGCACTGTTGCTTGACGCAGCAAAGTACCCAATCTGCTGATGATAATTAAAAGTATTGCAGAAAATATTGGGGTCAGAACTACTAATACATAATGGCTTACTGTAGCCTTCCTCTAGAAAAGGAAAAAAATATATAAATATTGGAGTACGTATGTATAATTTTATTTATAAAGCGCCACAAATTTACGCAGCGCTGTACAATTCAGCGATACAAGTACAATACAGACAAGGGAAAAGTGCATTAAACAATACAAGTAAAATATCACAAGGATACATCAAATTAAGTGCCAGGTTGTGATTGACACAAGAGGTTGGAGGTCCCTGCCCCAAGGAGCTTACAATCTAAATGGGTAAGATTAACAAGTAAATAGAACTGTACAGTTCCCATGGAATTAAGCCTCTTACTTTTAAAGAGCATGGTCTCGAGTTCGGTTCAAGCAGCAATACTGTTTTCAGAATACAGAACTGTGTAAATAAACATAACGTAATAAAATATAATAAAAGAAACTGTAAACTGTGTAACTGGAACCCTTAACCTCCCCACCATGTCGTAGAAATCGGAGTTTATTACAATACTATGCTCTGTTGACACATTAACATGAATCACGATTAACTGTTGCTACATAATAAAAGCCTGAATGAATATCAATGCTGAAATCCATCCAACACAAACAGAAAACACTTCCAAAAAAAGACTAGCTAGTATGTTGGAAGGCTTAAGTGTTTATATGTTGGTGCTGTAAGCAATAAACAAGTCCTTACACAGGCAGTTACAAGACCTGTTAAAATACGTATTGACCTACAAGAAAACATGATAAAACAAGCAGTGTCCCCACTCAAACATCTATCTGCAGCACAGACAAGGTTGAGCTTTCAACATTAATCTGCTAATTGCCATCCTGAAAAACAAGGAATGATTCTTGCTGAAGACCAAGTGTGAAGAGGAAGGAAATAGAAATAACTGTCCAAAGAGGTTTCCAATCAGCGTCTATGGAACTGACGCAGCTAAGGAAGATGATTTATGATGATCAATCGCCCCTGCTGACTCGCCTTGCAATGACAGCCAGTCTTCATCAGGGCTGTTTAAAAGGCAGTGCTGACAGAGAAGAGCGATACTCTTGATTAAAAGCTCTGTCTGGTCTAACCTTTTTATTTGAAGAATGATCACTTATGAGTGACAAGCACTCCTGTGTTCATTCCCAACCGAAGAAGTTGGTATGTAACAAAGTGTAGTGTCCATGTGCCTTGGATGCCAACCAAGGAGACATTTGCTGCTAGGGAAGTCCATAACGGCAGTACTGATGCTGGGTGCAAGCATTGCCACAAAGCGCTGTCCAGGAAAGTTACTTCACTGGAGATGACGTTAATAGAGTCGAATCTGGAACAAATATAGGTTTTCTTTATTGCTTGTTGTTCCCGCTGTATACGTCACGCTTACTACCTTAATAGAATATGTGCGCTCAAAACCATTTTGGAGGATTGGAGGGTTCATTGTTTAATTCAACCAATATAAACAATGTCATAATTGTTCAGAAAACAGCTCATTAAAAATAATCATGTTGGCTAACATATATATAAGCATCATAGAAGGATATGTATACCAAGTTTTTCATTAGTAATTTTTAGGCTTATGGGATTTTACAACTGCATTGCAAATAAATCATTCAAACAAACTGCCCCAAAAAGTCCTGTGGGAAAAGGCACAGCAGTAAATATTTCCAGAGAGACTTCCTGTGAAGTCAGAATGTTACAATATTCCTGTGGTTGTTGGTCATTCTTGGGAAAAGTTACATTATTACTATTTCCCTGGGAACCATGCTTTAAGATGATATTATATTATATAAATGGTGCTCTGGTAACCATTCTCCAGTTCCAAACTGTTAAAAGCCATCCCTTGTAGCACCATAACCTGATGAAGAGGATATATACAGTACCTGTATCTCAAAAGCTTGTCTTAAACAATGACATGTTAGTCAAAATAAAGTATCATATACTGTAATACTACAGTACTCATTCTTGTAATTCAGGGGTCAGCAACCTTATTGGCTGAGAAAGCCATATATGTGTGGCTCTGCTCAGCCCTTTTGAATCCGGAGCGGCTAACATCAAATGTGACGTCACATAGATGCTTGCATGTGAGCACCGCTCGTTACAGTCAAAGAGCCAAATGCAGCCATCAAAAGAGCCACATCTGGCTCAAGAGCCATAGGTTGCAGACCCCTGTTCTAATTAAAAGCCACCCCTAGATCTGGGAAACTGTAGGCCTGACCTCAGTATAATTTAGGCCATAAGGAAGTCAGTGAAGTAACATTTAAGAGGGCATTGTGGGTTCAGGGTTGCCAACCCTTAGAAGAGATTTTTACTAACAATTTTTTAAAAAACATGTACTTACATCAATTATTTCTACTGACACGTTCATATCGAAAAGTAAATTTCTAGAAAATACAAAGTTGCATTAATTTTAAGGGGCAAAATGGGTTTAGAAGCTCTTTATAGTTTTCAAATCACAATCAGTAAAGGCACTGACAGTTGGCAACCCCCACAAGGTGTGTTTGGCTGCACCGCACACTATCTTTATAATGAAAACAAGAAAGATATTATTAGTATTACCCTGAGTCAGTAACAACCACACAATAAGCACTCCATTCCAAACCTAAAGTATTATACTCTACTATTCTGGGGAAGGAGGAACGGAATTGTGTTGTACTTGTACTTATTTCATATCAGACTGGAATCGCACCCGATACTGGCAGAAATCCACACAGATTACAAAAGGTAATCTATTATCGAAAAACAAGCTTTTAATCAAAAGTGGAAAGTACATTAAGGTTATCAGCTGCCTCCCTACTACAGCCCAAGAGTGACGTCTTCCCTTTCTTTTAAAACATATTTGAATGAAGTGTTTGAATAGCTTTCTAGTCTTTCATCCTTACAGCTTTGAAAAGCCCTGAGACTTCAGATCAGATCAGTAACAAAGAAATATGACTTTCCAGTTTGACAGCTTGGACATAATTAAAGAGTGCCGTGAATGTACTTGCCATGCCAAACAAGTCAGTCTCATAATGCATTCTGAAAAGCAATGTTTACCCTTCAAACAAATCCACTGCAAGGTTTAAACAGGTGCACTTTGGAATCTTTTCATTCTTGATTTGCAAAACCAGAGGATAGGAACTTTTTATTTATTTTTTTTATTTTTTTTTACTCCCTTTGTTGTACATATACAGTCTATATACACCGACACACCTACACAAAGGCGAAACATTATCAGCTCGCACTGATAGGGAACTGAATAGATTCCGAGATTGGGAAGTTCTGAACCAAATAAAAAGGGACGCACGTGGTATATTCCCAGCAGGGGGCATGCAGATGCTGTGAGATGGAGCTCATTTTAAAGGTTTTTATACACAGCTCCAGTTCTACACTCTCACTCCAAGATTAGTCAGTTTATAGTAAGTCACTTGTCCTACACACTAAAGGAGAACTAAACACCCATTCTCCTAGGGGTGATGCTGAAGGGAAATGATAACCAATGTGCTTCTTCACTCCACTGTTTCCTGCTTGTCTCAACACCCCTCTTTTTCCTCTTGAAATTCAGTGTGCACTGCAAGCGCAGAAGCAAGACTTCCTCTGATGCAGTGCGGTCTGGAATCTTAAGCCAAGCATTTGATAGGCTAGAAATTGCAGGGGTACAACCTGACAGTGCTGATACCAACCTGCTTCATTCTGATTGTTCTTTGGAAATCTCAAGCCAGTAGAATAAGTTTCCAAATAGATCAGCTAAAGAGGAAGTGTAGATGAAAGAAGAGAAGTTTCTTTGAGAACGTGGCTACACATGTGAAACTTATGAAATTAGTAAATAATATACATAGCAAAAATGATTTCTTTGGAGGCCTCAGAATACCTTTAACGTCATTATATGTTGCCGCTAAACCCAGAATTATTTTGGAACAATTGGAACAATAGCTGCTGGATATCGCAAAGAAACACAATGGGTTGATGCTAAACCCTGGGCAACACCTTCACATGGCATTAGCATACAAATAGAAAGACCTTAGTTGTTGTTATTTTACATCACTGATAGTAGCTCAGGCAGAACATTCAGGGATGGGGAGAAGGAATAGAAAAATGATTGTAATGGAGATTTTTTTATTTTTACAAAATCTAAATATCTTAGCTCTGTCTGAACGGATCACTGCATATAGCAGAATAAGATTGTTATTTATGGTCTTGTTGACAGTGTACTTTTAAATCCCTGTGTCTGTATAAGAGTCTAAGGACACATGGAGGGTTACGGGTTGGAGATTCCTGTATTAAAAATATTTTTACTGTTCATGATTATATTATTTCTTACAAGTCAAACCACCATATGACAAATCTAAACACTCAACAAGCATCACAGGCCCCCTTTCCCATTGTAGAATACAAGATAAACTAAACAATTGCCTCCTAAACACTGGGTTGTTTTTCTTGCACTGTGTAATAATTGGGAAGATGCGAAGGCTCGGTGGGTTAGCACTGCTGCCTTGCAGCACTGGGTTCTGGGTTCAATTCCACCCTGGACTTCATCTGCATGGAGTTTGTATGTTCTCCCCGCACCTGTGTGGGTTTCTTATCACAATCAAACAACATACATCTGTGTCTGTCTACGTGTGTGACTGAATAGAGAAACTAGATTGTAAGCTCCACGGGACTGAAGTGATTGATGAATCTAAGTAAAACGCTGTGTAATATATCAGCGCTACATATATTAATACATTCATACATACAAGGTTCCATTAAATGTAATGAGCAGCCTCTTACTGTTTTTCTTGAATTGCACCGGGTTGGTTAGAGGCCTACATTCACCCTACCCCTGATATGCCCTGATCTGAAATGCCAGATATACTAAAGTGGCTTGAAATCTAATTACATATACATAGTGAGAAAAATTGTATCTTATAGGCAAAAAAAAAGACATTTCCGCTGCTATCTGCAATTCTGATGCAGTTCTGATGGCGCTAGACAACCTCTTATAAAGCAGTATATCTTATGGGATTATATCAGGACATTATAGCAGTTAACTGAACTTTTCATATATGTTTATACTGCGTATAAGTACATCGGCAGTAGACAAGCTTCAAATTGAAATGAGAGGGGGGGGGGGGGAGAAAACTATTATGGGCAAATATGAAATAGTCACAAGGGAACGAAAGACAGGAGGCATCTTGAAAATAAACAACTGTCTGTTTAGATTTGGAATACTTTCTTGGCTGAGGAATCTGTGCGGATTTCATTCCTGCAATTCGATTTTGTTGATTCGTCGTCATTTCTGCGGGGAACCTGTCACTTGTGTGTGTCAGTTTCTCTGCCTCCTGTCACCAGCTGACACTGTCAGAATCCCATGCTGATGGAAAGAAATATTATTTGTAACTTAATCTCTTTCCCTGTCCCCTGGATGATGCAAATTTCCCATCTTATCGCTATTACGGTGATGCACGTGTCACGGGCTTTTTGCTGGGGCTGCATTGCACAAGTCTGCATCATTTCTCAAGCCTGGCGAGAGGCCTGTGTACTTTCATTCCAAACACATAACCATTTGTCATTTTTACCAGTCCTCTGACAGCCCTTCTGCAAGATAAATAACAGTATTAATCAGTTTTGATTGCAATGGGCCTGTTCCTTCTAAAAGCCAAATTTACAAGTATGACATTTAGCTATCAACATCTCTTGATAGTTAACATGCACTAAGCAAGCATTACTAATGAGGCCAGTGGATATACTTTATTACTTGTTTGGTTAAGAGACAATGGGCTAGTAGAGGACATAAAGAGCACCTTGTTATGTATCCTACTTATAGCTAGAAAATGTCTGTTTTTTAAAGGTATCTAACAATCACTCTCTCATTCAACAGATTAATGTTTTAAAACTATCATACCTTCTGTTAATCCATATCATATAATATATATATATATTATATATATATATGTCATATAATATGCATACTTTTACTAGAAGCTTAATGGACATACTGTAAACAGGCGAGTGGAAAGGTCACGGATGGAATCTATGTGCTATTAAGGTTTATAATGTCATTGGCAAAAATTCTTGTTTGGCAGTATTAGACTGCCTAGACCAGTGACGGTGAATTTATTCTGCACCGAGTGCCGAAAAGGTGACGTCACTCACCAGCACCTTCCCCCTGAAGTGCCGGCATTGATGAGTCACGTCATCGCACCTGTGTCGGGGAAGGAGCGCACGTGCTTTGGGGTTCTCCCTCTCAGCTGGGGTTTATTAGCAGGAAAAGAAAGCAGAGGCCTGGAGGGGGAAGGAAGTTACAAGTAGGAAAAAGGTCTGGGGAACCAAACAGCTGCTATTGGGTGAGATCCCTCCTGTTATTCTTCCATGTAACTGAAAAGGTTTGGTTTAGATAAGCCTGTTTATTGTGATATGCAGTATTTTGATGAAAAGAGCATATTTACTGTTTACACTCTAAAAACTGAATAAAAACCTGTTGAAGTTTAGCTGCAGCAAAGCTTTGTGATTCCTTTTTTGTTGCTGTTTACACCAGCGGAAATTAATAAACTGGACAAGCTATTTTTTTGTTTTACTTTTGGCCAAGTGTGGCCTGTTTTCTTTTTCATAGCCCCCAGATCCCGGTCTATAATTCTAAATGTTCTAGACTCTAAGGGGGGAATTCACCATTGTGCGAAGTGAGCTCTGGATCCTTCGGCTCACTTCGCACAGACTGATATGCGCTCGCTGATGTCCTGCACGCGGACATCAGCGAGCGTATAACAGTCTGTGCGAAGTGATGCGAAGGATCCAGAGCTCACTTCGCACCATGGTGAATTACCCCTTAAAACTCACATCAAACCCTAGCTTTTTTTTTTCTCCAGGGCTAGAATCATAGTGGTCACAGCATCTGTAACTCTTACCAAACCCTTGCCTAGGGAGATGGAGCACAGTGGCATTTTGTACATGCAACTGGTTTAGTGCCCAGGGTTCAACTCCTCATCTGTGATTCCAGAGCCAATAGGAACTTAATTAATCTAGAGAATCGACAGTGGAGAGGAAATAGGGCAGAGAACATTCCATTGGACCACGACATTGGTGATGTCATTTTATCATCTGGGGCTGCTATAGAGAGGAAATGTGGGAGGAGCAGCAGCAGACGAGGAAAGCAGAACTTTACAGAGATTCATCATTCAATTCAGTCCCTGCCCTGTGGAGCTTACAATCTAGTTTCCCTATTCAGACACACATACATAGACAGACACAGATGTATGCTTTTGGATTGAGGGAGGAAATCGGAGTGAACGGAGGAAACCCACGCAAGTGCGGGGAGAATATACAAACTCCATGCAGATGTTTGATGGTTTAAATGTAGTAAAAAGCAGTGCACCATGTACATGTCAAACATTTAAAGTGCATCTCTTTGTGCAAAGAAAGCAAGTGATTTGTTCAGAAAGGTCACATGTTATCAGTGATAGCCATGTGTTTGATATCAAAATGTCTGCAGCTTCCAGCTTCAAAGAGGCAACTACTATACAAAGATAATCGCAAATGTCCAATATACAGGGATATGAGAAAAGAAGTTAACTGTAGTAGGACTAAACTTTCAGGTATCACGTCAAAATGACAGAAGTATACCTTCCCTATTGTGTTCTTGCTGTAACTGCAACAATTTGTATAATATTCCTGTAGGGAGAAGCTCACATCGGATTAGACTAGATATACATTATGACTATTCAATCAGCAACAGTTGCATTGATTATTCTATTTAGCCCAGTGTGTAATAATCTTTTAAATAGAAGACATCTAATAATAATGCCTTATCAAATAAGTGTTTGAAAATCCTTGCAGTATTTATGGATAAATAGGTTTTGACACAATAAAATTCAATATAAATGTATATATTATTCTTATTCATATAGGCTAAAATAATTTGCTTTAGACCTAATCTATGAAAAAGAGTAAGAGTTAAATTCAGAAAATAAATTCAAACTAAGGGGCGAAAGTTATTAAATTTGAAAAGACCGATCTCGGCTTTTCGAGTTGATCCCGCGAGATCTCGAGTTGATCCCGCGAGATTATCGCTCGAGTTTTTCGATCACATTTTCCAATGGAAAGGTAGCCTTGCTTCTAATGTAAAGTATGGCTACTTTTCCATCAAAAAATTCAACCAAAAAACTCAAGCAATGAAATCTTGCGGGATCAACTCAAAAAGACCGATCTCGACTTAATAACTTTCGCCCTTAACAAGCATTGAGATGACCTTATTTATGAAAGTCTGAACAGTCCCATAAAGTTCCAAATTTGCATTTATTTGCTACTTCTCCCTCTTTGTAAATTCAACAAACTCTGTGATATTGCAAATTTGGATGCTTATAATGGTTACGCTGCTCTTCGCATTACTTTGCATGCACACGTAATTCCACTATTTAACAATGTTGCCAGTTCACCTATGTGGAGAATTAGAGGCAGGACACTGATGTGGCATATTGGGGCTGTTCATTTAAAAGTGACAATAAAGAATGCACCCAAGGGACAACATGTCACTTGGGGGAGACCCCACCATTGTGTGATTCATGAAAAAACCTCTGCATATAGTTTACTTTCTCCTGAATCTAGAGAATGGTGACTGAGGAAATCTGTTTCTCAGTTTAATAAACCTGGGATGAACACAGCTGAGATCTGGGGAACCGAGCCCACTGTAGTATTCTCGCCACTTCTTTTGATGCAGCTTCACTCCTTGTTCTGCCTTGGTGATTGATGTATGCCACTGTAGTGACGTTGTCGGATTAGATCCAGACTGGACAGTTATGAAGGGCCCGAGATCACTGGAGCAATACTAAATACACTGCCTTGAGCTTCAGGATCTTGATGGGCCAAGTTGTTTCACAAGGAGATCATTTTCCCTGAGCTGAGAGGCCTTGGAAAACCACACCCCAGCTGGATAAACTGGCATCAGTGGTGATAACTTGCCATGCTGGTACTGCGATAGAGTGACCCTCTAAAAAGCTCTGGGGGAGATTCCATCAGGCTAGGGAAAAGCAGGCCCAGACACAGAAGGGGGTTCATTGAGAGAGATCTTCTCTCTTCCAGAGCCACAGAATCTGCCTGTGGAGGGGGTGAAGGAGAAATTGAGCTAAGGCACGCTCTCTATGATAGATACCATGAGACCCAGAATGCACTTGCAAAGGCACACTGATGGATAAGATTGGCAATGAAAGCCTTGGATCACTGTTCTTATCCTTTCTAACCATTCTGAGGGTAGGAAAACTCAGTGGAGTTTGCTGTCGAAAAGTAGACCCAAGAAAATCATTTGTTGGCTGGGATGCTGAGTTGACTTTTGTAAGTTGATTATCATCCTAAGTTTTGCAGTATTGGCAAGGCAGTCTGCATTTCCCACAATGCTTCTACGTGAGAAGAAGCTTTTATGAGAAGATCATCCTGGTAGAGAGTTATGTGGATCCCTAGCAGACGTAAATAGGCGGTGATTTCGCTCATAATTTATGTAAAAGTTTGAGGCACTGAGGATAGGCTGAATTGCAGGGCTACAAAATGAAAATGTTTGTCTCAGTAAGCGAAGCAGAGATACTTCTAGTGCAGCGGGTGATTTGGGCCATGGAGGTATGCGTCCTTAATATCTAAGGAGGCGAGTAACTCTCTGGGCTCCATTGAGTGGATTACCGATCTAATGGATTTGCATCCTGAATTTTCTGTATGTTATGAATTTGTTCAGCCTTTTTAAATCCAGAACTAGACGGAACTGTTCGTCCTTTTTGGGTACAATAAATAGGTTTGAATAATATTTGCTGAACCTTTGGTCAAGAGGTGCAGGGGAAATGACTTTGGCATTTAGGAGCTGCGCCACCACTCTCTGAAAAGCTTGACACTTTGTGGTGGCGGATTGAATCCTTGAGATAAAAAACCTCCTGGGAAGTTTGGCCTTGAATTCTTTTTTTTAGCCCATAGAAATGATTTGTAGGAGCCAATGGTCCTAGGAAATCTTGTTCCGAGCTGGAAATGTAGCATTTAACCTTTACCATCTGGTGATTTGGAGGAAGAGAAGCGGAAGAGTCATGCAAACTTCTGTTTGTCTGCAGAGAACTTGGCTGCAGTTTTAAGTCCTTGCCAGGATGATCTGGGTTTGGATGCCAGCTTACCCCTGAATCATGTGCGGTGGGTTCGAGAGGAGTGAGCATAGGAATGAAATGATTGAGTTCTGAAATGACTGCTCCATTGGAACCTTCAAGCTGCATTGTATAAGAAAATCAATACTCTTATCGCAGCCAGGGAATCTAGTGAGAAGTTAGGAAAGAATCAGGGAAGAAAATGTCTGAATCCCTGTAGATCCTCCGAATCAACACTGGATCAGCGATCCTGATTAGCAGAGAGCAGTACTTCAGAAATAATCCTAGTCCCAGCAGTCACTGATCCTCCAAGAGCAGCTGCAGCATAGAGAAGAACAGCAAGTGATTTGCAAGATGGCCACCGATCAGCAGAACCTCCAGGGAGGAAGAAAGATCAGCTGACCAGCTTCCTGTAGAGGAGAAGTGCATCATGGGAAACATTCATTTTTGAATGTATAGTGAAGCCTGAAGTAAAAAAATGTTTGCATCGGGCAGAAAGAAGGAACTGCGATTGAGGTAAACGCTACAGTAAACCAGCATTGAATGAAAGGCTTTTAGAGACAACTTTTTTTTTTAATAGGGAGAATCTATTTAAAAGGGAGGATTGGGGAAGGATAGAGGGGAATTGTCGTACTTACTCCTCTCACCAAAACCACACACTGGTCGGCACACCATACTCACTGACAGAAGCAATAAAATGTATTAAATCTCACTAGAGGAATCTGTCCTGAGAACCTTCCTGTTCACGGGGAAGGGGAAAAGGCAGGGATAAAAGGGAAAGTGGGAGGATCTTGTGTCTCAGAGAAACAAGCAGTGGCACAGCATTGTGGATCGACAGGTTGGCAGTGTTCAAAATGGCTACCAGCGGAAACAGTACTTACTGTTACTTACTTACTACAGTACTTACTGTTACTTACTTCAGTACTTACTGTTACTTACTTACTACAGTACTTACTG
>WMED01013110.1:0-14553 GCA_019650415.1 Pipa parva
AATATGGAGTACAGATTCAGAGTATGTGTGTGTCGCCGATGTCTGGATACCTCACAGGAACTCTCCGGATCTTTCAGTCCATCAGCATCTTTTGTAATGAGAAGAAGTGAACTGATTCTCCCAGGCGATATATCACATCTGGACAATACTAAATTCAAGAGCATGATGCCTACTGATGAACAGTTTGCAATTCTAATTGTTTTAGGCTTTGCAACCTTGTCTGTTTTGTTTGCCTTTATACTTCAGTACTTCTTTATGAAATAATATCTGACACAGGTTTGTACGCATTGTAATCAAGACATATATTCAGTTATTCACTTTACAGAACTACAGACATTTTGAGTTTTTATGTTGAATTTTTTTTTTTTTACATTTCAGCTCGATACTGTTCAAGTGTTATGATGCACCTTTTTGAAATGTCAACTAGGTAGTGATTAAAACTGTAGGTTGCTTAAGGTCAGTATAAAAACAATAGAAGGTGGTATGCTGCAGGCAATGTTGCCAACCATCTTTTAATTTGCTGACAGTCAGTAAAAACAGTGTCAAATTTTCATGTGTCACTTTGGGAAACATTAAAATCAGAAAAACAATGGTACCAACTTGCTATAGACAAACATCTCCCAGTTCTAGGTCTGCATTGAGTTGGAAACCCTTTTCATGTAAGCTTAGAACCTCATTTTTTAAAAAGGTTTGTTATAGTTGTGAGAAATCTAATTACATAATAAGGTATCAGGAAGACATATTGACTGTCAGTTAATTTTTACAAAGTTGCAAATATAACAAAAGTCAAAAGAATTGCCAATCCCTGGCAGCAGGCCTTCTTTGTATATAATAGGTGATCTGGATGTCTAAATACACCAGGTACAATGTCTATAATAATAACCATAATTCAAAAGTGACCTTTCTAAAATGTAAAGTGCTTTATAGTGAATCAGTTCCAATATTCTATTTGTTTATAAACTCAAGATGTGCAAAGACTCGTGTAATACAGGTTCTGCATACTTACCACATTTTACTGGTATTTCTATGAACATTTCTCAATATGTTTACATGAGAATTAAAAGTAGAAAGCCAAAGAAGAAGAACTAACGTCTCCTAATAAATCACATTATTTCATTCAGCCTACATGCCAGCAACACAATAAACATACAATCTTTCCCTTCCAAGCCACCTACCTGATTATTTCCTCTTCTTCTGAATGCATCATATCCCATGTACATGACTGCCTTTGTAGCAATTCATCTCCACCCCCTGCCAAGAAAGCAGGCGTCTTGGGCACTGGCTTCTACCAAGCATGTGTGAAAGTCAGCTCTGAGTTAATACTTCATTGATATTCACAGTTTAATGAACCATGTGACATTCTCCAGCCAGTCAAACACTATAGAGGGATATTTATGGAGGCCATTTTGACCTTTTTGGCTTGTTTTACCATTTTGCTGATTTATAAAAGGTCAATTAAAAATTTTCTCTATCAAAACAAATCATTAGCAATAAATATCAATCAACTGAAAGTGGCAAACTTTTCAGTATTTTCTTTAAGATCCATCTTCCATTTCATACCAATATTGATATTGATAACGTTCTTTCATAAAACTTTTCCAGGACCAGTTCCATAGGGACTAATTATTTATGTCATCGTGCGATAAAATTCACTTAAATCGCTTCTTGAATAGGCAAAAATGTCAATATGTATATTAAAGGCTGTTTCTACAGCATTATCTAAACAAAAATTTTTTCAATTTCTTGTATAAATATTGCTAAAGTGTAATGATGTGTCAGGGTTCGTTAGCATATTAATGAGGATCCAATATGGCGGCTGTGACATACTAGCACCAGCAGTTCTATAAGATAACACTACAGCCCAAAGATGTTGATTTGCTGCTCCATAATATAGCGGTTTAGGCTAGCCGACCCTGTACTTCCAGCATATCAGTTATGACAAGGGTACATTGATTCTTCTTTAAATTGTGAGCAGCATCCATTTAGCATACCTGTTTTTCACTGATCTCTATTTTACCCATGTTTTAGCTCATGTGTATTGTTTTCAAAGTCATTTGGATACCCTCAAAAATGAATTTTATAATTGACATTAACATGTGCGGTGTCACTGAGGACATTGTGCCTACCATCTATAATGCGTGAGGCTTTACAAATGTTTTATCTCTGAATGCACTTCTATATTAAAACCGTCATTCACAGAATATAAGCAATGCATCATCAATGACACCCAAATTAAGGGCAAAATTTATTAAAATCAGAAAGATCGCTCTGGGTGCTTTCTGAGTTTACCTAGTGAAATTTCACATTGGTCTCGTTGGATTTTTTTGAGTTTTCGAGATCGAGTTTTTCTATCTTGATTTTTTTGATGGAAAGGTGCCATGCTACTAAGGTAAAGTATGGCTGTCTTTCCATCGAAAATTTCAAATAATCGAAATTGAAAAACTTGATCTTGAAAACTGGAAAAAAATCTTGCAAGAACAATGCAAGATTTCACTCAGTAAACTCAGAAAGACCCAGAGCGGTCTTTCCGAGTTTAATAAATTTCAGAGCATATTTTCTGAGGATTTTCCAAATTTCCTAAAATATAAAAAAAATTTGTGTTCCAATTTAAAAAAAATGGCAGTGGAGACTGCATTACCATGCAGAAAAAAAGCAGTGCCAATTGCTGTTAGATAGTGCCTTAGATGGTGGTAAGACCCATGGATTTGCTTCTGCTATACTGCAGAGGTCACTAACAGGCGGACCGCGGTCCGGATCTGGACTCAAACTCCATCCTATCTGGACCGGCAGTGTTTCCAAAAGGTAGTGCAGGTACCGGGGAGAGGAAGCGCTACAGCACAGACAGTTACTCCGTTGCCGGCTGTCTGTGCTGTAGCACTGAGCTGAGCGCTACAGCACAGACAGCCGGCAACGGAGGAGCTGTCTGTGTTGTAGTGCTTCCTCTCCCCGGTACTGATTAAACTTCCTGTGAGCGACAGGAAGTTTAATCAGTGCAGGGGAGAGGAATCGCTATAGCTCCCCCCTCCTTCAGAAGATAGTAGGAAGGAGGAGGGGTGTTGTAGGGGCATCAAGTGAGGGAGGGGGGTTGTGGGAGAAGCACAGTGTGGGAGGGGGGCTGGGGAGGAAGCACAGTGTGGGAAAGGGCTTGTAGGGGCTTCAATCTCACTTGATATACTTTGTATTTCTAGTGACAATAAATATCTACTCTATTACCATATTGTTTGGGTGATTTGGGGGGATGTGGGGCGTGTAAATTCCCCTTCTTCTCAGGTGGGGAATGATAGAAAAGGTTTGAGAACCAGTGCATTACAGTAAAACAGCAGAATGCCACACGTGATGTAAATCAGCCAATTAAAACCGCCCATCTGTTTACATGTGGAGGGCAAGCACAGCCGCTGGCATTGGTCCAAGTGAGAAAAATTTGATGTTCCGGACCTTTGCTTCTGGTAAATTTTTAAATTTGGACCTCGGTTAATTTTAGTTGGTGACTCCTGTTATACAGTATAGATAAAGGGATCAATGAATGGATTATTACAAGCTTCAGTTCTGAAATATAATATACTATTGAAATATAGAGTATGTGAAGTCTCTTTATGACATATTCCTTAATCTCGGAATCTCCCTTTTTTTTTATACATCAGTGAAAATTATGTGTTGGTTTAAATAAAAAATAGATAAAGCAAAAGGGCAGTGTGCAATAGTTAGATACCCAACCAAGTAAGCTCTTAAAAAGCTGTATTAATATCTCCCAGCTTATTCAGGCGGAACATTTTTTTATACAAAGTCATAGAAAGTCTAAATTGTTTAAATGTGAAAAACTTTAGTATTCTATTTAATGTTTAATCTTAAGAAATACAAATATAGGTTATAAAATGCATTTATAATGTTGATGCCTATTTTTATATGTGTGATGATGGAATATTCTGTTAGTGATTAAAAAAAACACTAAAATATTGCTAAAATGATTCTCTTTTAGGTTGAACAAGTTGAGTTAGCACCTTTCTATTGCCTCAGTGGTAGTAAAGGAAGTTTAAAGTGCAGGCTGCATGAATTAAGCTTGCTATTATTTATATTATATAGTTTACTGTAAAAATTGAGGTAATTCTAGTGTATATTATTATAAATTAAATTCATCAGTCATTCATACCTTGACAGATATATAGGCATTAGTGGTAACCAATTACTGATGTTTTAAGGAGTGTTTCAAAGTAATTGGAAATCATCACGGATAAGATGTGTAACATAGTTGCCTGTGGTGTCATCTGACATGATAAGCTATTAAATAATTCATTACCAAATAGTCATTCATATTGGAATAAAAAAATTCTGCTTTTCTAAACTTTTGCAAATTTTAATGTAGCGCAGTTGAATGGATAGCCCTTAATCTGATGTGTCATTTCAATCCAAGGCATCTTTTGTTTTACAAGTAGATACAAACTAGTACCTCAGGGAAATTTATTAGCTGAAGGTGCAACTCATTTCCAAAAGGGTGCAACAGACACACGACCTATACCCTGCTTTTATAGAAATGTATACATTTTGTATATTTTTGCTGCTTTACTTTGCCTTGTGATAGAATTTAATGGTTGATATTCTAGAGATTGTGTCATACCCCCTACAGTGTATCTGCTTTGCAAAGTCCATAACCAAAGTAATGGGGAAACAATAATATTTTATTTTAGATTTATTTTTTGACAATATATCAAATACAGTACATTAAATTCCAACTACAGTGCAATCTTTTATTTATTGTAAAAAAATGTACTAATTTTTGTAGCACATTATATATATATATATAAATATATATATTCAGTTTTGTAATTTAGGAAAATTTTTACCTTTTATCATTGTGTTACCTATGTATCTTGCAGTTTGTTTTTTTTTAATTGAGAAAATTGAGCATGTTATGCCAAAACATGATTGATTAAAAGCGTTTACATAACCAAATGTTCTAATCATCTCTTAAGAGGAAAGTGTTATTATCCACTAATCATGCTGTGTGCCTGTAATGATGTAGCAACTAGTACTCTGGTCTTGTAAAATATATGTAGCACAATATATATTAACATAGCTTTGCAATGAATGTTTTTTGCCAAAGGTGGGGGCATGTTAGGTTTTTAGTTATTTTTTTAATTTAATTGTAGCTTTTTTTTTTAATTCAGTTTAGCCTCCTGTACTTTGTGACTTTTTAAAGGTGTTTAGAAAGAACTCTTTTTGTATTTGATTTATTAAAAAAAAGGTAATTTTTGTCCCAGTAGTTGAAACACACATTTTGTAATTTTACATGTAGTACTTAAGCACCGCTGCTACATATATAAAAGAGATATAAAAATAGCCTTGTATTATCTCCTAAATGCCAAAGTTTATTGGAATTCAACTCTTCCTTTATTATATCCTGTGCAGTGTTTTATAAAGTGGTAAATTTACAATTTATTTGCAAAGAAAGGAGTACTTTCACTCTTATTAGTCCATTAGGCTTGCTCAGTATGCCTAAAGCAGGCTTACAAAAATTCATAATATTTATTATTATGAATTATGTTATATATTAATGCTGCAATAAATAAGTAATCACTATTATCTTGCAATTAGATATTACATGTTTCCAACATAAATAAGCCACTACCGATAAATATTCTATATGTAATAAGAAATACAGTATAGTTATTGGCCAGTCTGCAAATAAAAAAAAAATGAATTTTTATAAATCATTTTCATGTGTCCATTGCAATGAAATCAATGGAAGTATAATTTTTATTTTTTTATTTTGCACATTTCTGTTTTTTTTTTCTTTATTTTAGACACTGATAGACAATTCCAAGATTCATGGCATGGCTCAACAATTCCATGTTTTTGGTCTAGAGGCAAATTGTAATATACATTTGTTACTATAAAACAGTAACAGACATTTTCATGAGGATTAAGTAAATGCTTTGGCAAAATTAGTAAAAAGAAATCCCATTTTGTTTTATGACATGAGAATCACTTTTTTTACCCAGAAATATCTAAATATTCTCCTTGCACAATTTTTAAAACCTAAATAATTAAATACCTCACTGTTGGGTGTACATTCCAAGCATTTAATAAGACATTTGCATATTCTTGTAAATTAAGGACTACTTTGTATGCATTGTAATAAAGCTGCCATATCGTTTTTATTGTATAGTTTTTCTGAAAAAATATGCTACAGTATGTAAGATGTAAGTGTATCTCTAGTGTATATGTAATATATTTAAGCCCAATAAATGTTTTACTTCTTATTTTAGAACTGTCATTTGTTTTGCCTCATGAAATCAATTAATTCATTTCCTACTGTCCTTAAAAAGTCTGGATAGATAAAAACGACAACACAAACATTAAACATGAGAATATTCACCAGGTAATGTTGTTCAGGTTGGTATTTTAAATGTAAAGACAATCTACTGAGTAACAAAATACTTTGTTCATTCTTTATTTTAAATAATTATTGATAAACTTTTAAATCACCTGCATGTTTGGATTATGATTGGGCTTAGTGACTTAAATAAACTATAAAGAGGTGGTCTACTGATTAAATCACTTAATCCATTCGGCTAACTGAAATCGAAAAGTCAGCTCCATATACGTGGAATTTTAATGAACTAAGATCTTATGCCATTCTTAAATATGGCTTTCCAAGCAGAAAAAAGACCTATAATATATATTCATCCTATCTCCAAAAATAAACAAATTCTGCTCTGTTAGTAATTACATCTTCATTGCCTTTATGAGGGTTATTCATCAAAGAGTGTATTGTCTAAGTGAAGTGAATTTTCCATGGTTCATGACAGTGTCCACTTACTGTTGCAATTTCAATTCTGATTATTCACTCAACTGTGTATTTTCGCCATGATAACATGAATGGTTGCACAGTACTTCCTGAGCTTAGTCTGGGAAATAGGAACATTACAGTATTGTAGTAGATTTGATCTAAACATGCATATTGTCAGTGATGCCATCTACTGTATACATAGACAACTTGTATTAATATAATGAAGGACAATGTCACCATTTTGTCCCCTGTTGCCAAAAGTTACCAGTTACTTTTTTAATTCATTTTAATGTCAGATAATTGGTAGTTCATTCTGACACTTTTCTACATTTTTTGTAGAAGCTGTAAGTCTCCTAAATTGCCACTGTTAACTGGTGATGCCAAACTGACAAAATCACCACATTGCATTGAATTTGCACTTTGAATCATAATGAATTTCTCAAATCACATTGAATTTACAGTGAATAGATGCAAAGAGGTGCATTTATATACCATTGTTGTAATGCCACATAATGACCACAAACATCCCAAAAAATAATGATCTTTAGTAACTAAGCAAATTTGGAGAAGTGGGTATTTACACCAGCTTTGAAGTATAACCCTCTAAATCTCCACAGATGGCAAATATCTAAACCATGGGTGTGTTGGAAGAGGGGGGGAGGGTGCCAGTGCCCCCACTGAAAGCCCACCAGACCATAACCTTCTGAAACAAATGGGAATGATCAGGAATAGTCTTGGCCTCTGAATGCACCTGTCCAACCCTAGCACATTGGTAGCTTAGGACTACTAATCTACATCCTGTGACAGTGACATTGTGATGTCATGTAAACACCCCCACATTCATTTTTGTTCATGATCTAAACAGTTGGTAGATTTTTAGCGCAAAATGCATTTCACCTTTGGCCACACCCACTAACTAATTCTTGAGCAAAAACTGCATGGAGACAACTGCTTATATAATTAATTTGTACCATATTTAATTTTGTCTCTAAGTATATGAAGGAACAAGCACATTTTAAGGGATCTCTACAAACTATTACTCAAAGATACTGAAAAGAGGTTATAGTAAATAAAACCAAAGTTCATTTACTGGCTCTTCTTGACAGGCCCCCCTTTTCTGACCATCAATCGAATGTATTTGTCAAAGCTCTACTTGGCACTCAGAACATTTCTACAATAAATGATGACAGTTTCTTCCTTTGCTCAAACATTCAAAAGCTTCTTGAGTTTTCAGAGAGAAGACATGCTTAACTTGTGATATCTTTACATTCTTTCAAGTCTCACTTTCCAATATATTTTGTAGCTGTTTCAAATTTGCAATATTTTTAATGACAATCCCACTTATAATTATATGTTACAGCATATTTATCAAAATGTCATTTCAATATGTGAATTCTCCACAATTTCACTTATTCAGCAAAGTTCAGTACTTACTGTAATGTAGTGATTTTGCATGGTTTATGGGGTTTTCCTTCAGGTATTTAAAAAAAATACTGTGTTGAAACTGCATTTTTATGTTTTTTTCATGAAATCGGTGAGTTTCATGGAGCCTTGCGTCCACAAATCTGCGTCCATCGGAACAAGCCTGGTACGCCTAGATAGCTGAAGGTGTGTACTTTTAGCTGAAGGTGTGTACTCCTGCGTGCGGACATCAGCATGCACATTAAAGGGATTCACGTCTTGGCAAGACCAAAAGAGTTGCCTCGCCGAGACGGGAATCCCATTAATGCGCATGCTGATGTCTGCGCGCAGGACATCAGCATGCACATAATACCATTTGTGAACTGAGCCAAAGGCTTCGGAGCTCACTTCGCTGAATGCTGAATTACCCCCTTGGGCTGCAGCACTCTGATTTTCAGCTGAAATTACCTTTGTACGCTTGCTTCACTTTAGAGTGTTTGGTAACCGTATGTTTGCGCGCACCTACGTATATTGCATGTCGTTGTGTTTAGGATAACTTTCTTTTTCAGATTTAGCATGGTTTGTGGGGTTTTCCTTCAGTTATTTAAAAGAAATTCAGTGTTGAAGCTGCATTTGTATAATTTTTTTTTAGTAAACTATAATAAAACTGAAATAAAACAGTAAGATTCATGGGAGCTTTGCGTCCACAAATCTGCGTCCACAGCAACATGCTTGATACGCCTAGATAGCTGAAGGTGTGTACTTTTAGAGGATATATAGTTTATGGGGGGTATTCATGAGATAAATGGTAGTTTATCCTGAAAAACTGCAAGGTATGCATAATTGGTTGATTTTTTTCTAAAATATTGTAATGCACTCATTTCAATTAGGAGTGTCTCCTGGGCAAGAAAGGGTGTCTTTTGATACATGTGTGGTATCGTTGTAATCAGGAGGAATGGGGCTTTTAAAAACAGTATAGTTTTACCAAGAAACCATACTTTTTCTGTTAAAAATAGTGACAGTTGTAAGAGAAAATATTTATTTTTTTATTTTATTTTTTTACATATTTCACCCAAAATAACAAGGAAGAAAAAAAAAAAAATAATGACAAGTGAGACATTGCATGTTAAAGCCCAAAGTGTGCTGAAAAAAACAATATATAATTTTCCTGGAAATTATATTGCTTTCCCTGAAAAATCTTTGGTAAAACACATACAGCGCAAAATGCTTAAAAACAGCTTGGCAATACGGGGTGCACGGAAAAAAATAGGCTGGCAGTTAAAGGGTTAAATACATGCTTTTTGCAATACAGAAGCCCCCCTTATCTCACCTACTTCCTCTTAGTTTAAAATCTCAAGCCACTGACTTCATCCCCACATTTAAGAATTCTGAAAAAATCTAATCAGAAAGAAGCAGGTGGGCAAAAGCTGTGTGACGTCACACACCTGCCAGATTCTTATAAGGGGGTAATTCAGTAAAGTATGAACGCACCTTACGAAGCTTCCCCTCAGATCGCACATACTGTTATGCATTCGCTGATGTCCTGCACGTGGACATCAGCGAACGCTTTAAAGGGATTTCAGTCTCGGCGAGAGCACTCGAGTCGCCTTGCCGAGACTGGAATCCCTTTAAAGCGTTTGCTGATGTCCGCGTGTAGGACATCAGTGAGCACATAACAGTATGTGCGAGCTGAGGGGAAGCTTCACAAAGTGCGTTCGCACCTTGCTGAATTACCCCCTAAATGGTTAATCATAATAATTAGTCTCTCAAATTCATGACTACCGTAAAAGGCGCACATAAAATGCTGAGAATTTCTCAGAAATAGAACGTGCACCTTATAGTCCGGTGCGCCTTATATATGAACCTGACAGTAAGAGAGGGATTCATACGGGATCCTCTACCTCTATCGTGGGCGGCAGGGGGTCGGCATCAGTGGGAACATGCGTTCATCAGCGGGCACATTGCACTCCTTACATAGAGACCGCTGGACGCCACTTCATCGCGAGGAGGACGCGGGTTCGGGGATATGGCCCCAGAGTTCAGCGTTGCTGCTGCGTCAACACGCAGCACACACCATGCTCCTCCCCCCCCCGTGCGCCTATGAACTTATTCTTCACTTGGGTTTTTACAGTATTCATAAATGGATTGAGCATTACAGCCACCGTAGTCAGGAGCCACACTGAGTGATACTTACAGCTCTGTGTGCAGGAGCCTTGCAACATATCTGTGCTTTAGCGTTAATTATACCCACTACCCCAAAAAATGCCTCCTGTTAAGAGACATGCTTATGATGCAGGTTTCAAGCTTAAAGCTATAAGTTATGCAGTAGAGCATGGAAATAGGGCAGCTGCGATCAGATTTGCAGTCTGAGCTATGGTTTATTTACCGGTAATGTGCTGTGCCTTATAGTCCAGTGCGCCTTATATATATGAACCAAGATTGCTTAAAAGGTGCTCATAGAAAGTGCGCCTTATAATCCGGTGCGCCTTATTGTCCGGAAAATACGGTTAATATTTTTAAAATCTCTGACTTATTATTCTGGACTGAGATGCTGAACAGGGAGTAGGTGAGAGAAGAAGCTTCAGTAAAAATAGCTATAAAATTAAAAGGAATTAGTAAATAGTATATACTGTAAAAAATGTTTATTCAGCGGTGCCAAATAAACAGGCAATACTTGTTGGTGACTTAACTGTTCCTTTAAGGAGAATGCAGAAGGAAAGACTGAAAAAAAGATTAGTATTATAGATTTTGTAGACAAATAGAAACATGCATTTTAGGGTAAAGTTCTCCTTTAAATGTACTTTCACATTCAGTAAACTGCTTTCCGGAGGGATTACAGCATTGCAGTGATGTCAGTAAGGCTAATGACGTTTAACATGTAGGCTCTTGCACAGTTAAGTGGGAACCATTTATCAGCAATCTAAAATAGCACATCCAGTTCCTTAATAACTACATCTTCCACGGAGGTTCAATATTCTCTGTCAACTCAGGAGTTCATTTAGTTCAATCAGCCATATCAGTGATAACTAAATGATTTCTAGGCTCATTTATTTGAGGGATTGAAATTACTCATAAATATTAACTGACCTTTTCACAGTTGGCATCATCTTTGCATAGATAAAATGCTAGGCATGTCATCTTCAGCGCAAATGGTTTCTGTCATGACCTAAGAAACTAGCTGAATGAAAACCTCTTTCATTAGAATGAGTTTCAATGTGAATTCCAAACCAGAGTGAAAAGCAACTCTACTTCACATGTGATCTACATCACATATTACAGAAAGCAGGCTGTGAATGACTACAATTCATTTTCCAGCATTTGCTTGTTACAATGAGCTGTAAATAAGTCAGTAATCAGAGGGGGGTTATTCATTAAGGTGTGAATTCGGCTGTCGAATTCTCAAACAGTGGATTCGCATAACAAATCCACGACCGTTACAATTTCCCCATTATCAAGTCGCGACCGCAACAATTTTCCATAGTAAAGTCATGACTGCGACAATATTGTCATTATAAAGATGTGACTGTGATGGTAGCAGTCTATTGCGACTGTATTTAGCTGGCGAATTCACACCTAACTCCCAGAGAATCATGGACATACCTGGGAATTTGGTGGTTATATCCCAGAGGTAAACTCTCTGCAGGGTGTCTGCATAAAGGGGACAGGGCTTAACGAGACAAATTGGGTCATAATATTGGAGGAGCAAAGTACCTATAAGGTGGCTGGGGGGAGACAAATGAGGCAGAGTTAGGATGGAGGGGATGAAATTAGACTTGAAAGGTGTCTAAAAACTGAAGTTTCGAGGTGAAACCTGGTAAATTCCAAGGTGTGATCATGGATAATCACCTCAGAACTTTCTATCTATAGTATATCTATGCACAGTGTGAGTTAGAAGTACACAAATATCTTTATTACATATATATTCGGACACTACTGATCTGAGGCAGGTTCAAATCACTTCATACTTGGTGCAAACAGATACAAAGCAAATGTAAACTATACACATGATTTGTATATATTTTTTTAATGCACCTCACTTCCAGGTAAAAAATGTTAATAGAAACCAACAGTTCACTCTTAACTCTGAATGCTTCCGAATTTCAAAAGTTCAAATTAAAACTCAATTCGGGACTTTATCTCCACCCACACCATGTGGCTCTGTCACCATTTTAATTTTGTATGAGACCAGTACCCTTTTCAGAAACAAGTGCCCTTTTGAGAGCAATAACAGGGATTGTGCCTGGATAGGAACGGAGAGGTTTAGGGTAAGTTTTGGGATAGGCAGGTAAGGCTTATAAACAGAATCTGTCCTTTTAAAGGCATCAGTTAGGGTAATGCCCAACACCTTGTGTTGCTTCCCATGCTTTCTTTATTTGTGTGCTTTAAAATGTATTGTAATGCCAGTGAACTGCCTCCAGGGAGCCTCCATTAACTTACCTAAAGTAATGCCAGAGTATGCTTACACATATGACATTATGTTACAAGAAAACAGATCTGTAAGTGAAAGCAATATATTACATTTAAAGTATGAGGTGGATCAAAAAAAAAAAAGATTTGTTTATACACCATTTACAAACACAACCAACAAATGCAAAAAGTAACAGTTTACCAAAAGTAGATAAACTGAACAATAACATACAGGTATATATGGATTCAAATCTATATCTATAAAGTACATTTGAAAGATGCTGTCTGATTTCTTAATTTCCCAATAAAATGAAGAATCACAACACAATCACTTGCAGGAGCTCAGAACTGCCTGTGCCTACTACGCATATGGCGTCAGTGGCATAGCCCCTGACTGAGCATGCTTAAAGGATTACACAGCAGTACTGGGTCAGTGGGTGTTCTCTGTACTAACAGAGTTCTCCATTTTAGTGTGAAGCAATTGATTCAACCAGAAGGTTAGTTAAATGAAGGGTTTTTTTAAGGGTGGTCTGTGCTAATAGGTTACATCACCCTGTATCATAAAATAATCAAACATTAAGCTCACTGATGATTGTACATTTATTATTAAAGTTTTTGATTTTTGAAATGAGATTGTTTATTTAGTTCTAGCTAATTTCCTGTTACATTTTATTTTTCTTTACATTGCTTTGATTTCGTAATGTGGGCAGTTTCCTCTGTTATCCATTTACTAGTGACTTCCACAGAATTAGATATTTTTAGACAATGTCATTCTTCCAAGAATATACTGTGTGCATACTTATTATGTGCCTCATTTTACTTAGTAAGATTGCAGAAAGACATAAATCCATCAAGTTCACCTTTTTTGATGATACACATATCAATCATCTATTTTGCCTGTTAAAATGTTTTATAGATATATTCTAATACATATTTCATATATCCTTGTAGTGACATTACTATGTTTCTGCACTTTCTAATTGGGACACAAATTTTAGGGTTAAATTCGAGTTTTCATTCCTCTCTCTTTCTATATTTCACATTAGCCATTCTGGAATGATTTCAGAGTAACTTCTAACCTTCCCATTGAAAGTTTTTTACTACATAACCTTGGAGCGACTATGCAGAACCTGAGGGACCAGTCTGAATAGGAATATTCAGTTAGAATATATGGATCTCAGTAGACAGCTAATTGGGTTTCCATGTTCTTTATCACATCCCTTTAAAATCTTAGTATGTCTCCATGGTCCCCACAAAGGGAAAGGCACAGGTATGAAATTCCAAAACATGTAACCAATACAGTCATTGTTGGATTTACACCTCAGGAGCTTATAGGTGCAGAATGTGTGGTGCCTTAGGCCACACCCATTAACTGACCACACCCCTTTGTTAACATAAATACAGATTAGATTATACAGTGGATTAAACTGCTATGTAACATATAACGTAATGCAAAGTAAAATAAATGGCAGAATCAACATTTGACTATTAAAGTTACTTAGAAGAGAAACTGCACTTAGAATGAATTCTCTTAATTTCCCCTGTCTATGTTCATGACTAGGAGTAAGCCGCCCTTCTAACTGAGCTGCCTATATGAAGATCCGTCGCTGAGCACAGTACTAGCAGTACAATAACAGCATTCCTTCCACCCACCTTAACCCATAAGCAGAGCAAATTTTAGGTTATAACAGACAAAACTGTGGGTTGTCCTATTTACAGATCTTGTGGTACTGTGTTGGAATAGCTGCACCACCCTGATGGGTGATAAGTTCTATGGACTACTATCAGGCTGGGCCAAGAGATAGGCAGGATAGATAGCCATCTAGGGCACTGCTTATGCTGCTGGGAGGGTGCACTATCCTGCTGGGCACCTCCCTACCTTCCACATCCCTGGTTCACCTTATCTCTGCTGTAGTGCAGCGGTCTACTCCCTGCACAGCATGATCATGTTACTTACT
>WMED01013112.1:0-14550 GCA_019650415.1 Pipa parva
CTCACTTCGGAAGATAGTGAATTCCCCCCGAGAGTGGTCTTTCCTATTTTAATACATTTCACCCAAACAGAGAGAGATAAATTATCTTTTTAACCTCATATTCTTCATAATTCTAAGCAAGAACATTTTCAGAGCTAAATAATTATATTTCATTTTTAGTGCAATATTCAGCCCACAGTTTCACTTACATTCAAGTAGCAAAGAATATACCTATTTAGCATTGCTGTTCTTGATTATCTGAGGAAATTATTATTTTACAGTATATAGTAATTTCAAGAAAACTGCACATCTTTAGTCTTAATGACAATTAAATATTTAGTGGCTGATTGACTAAAGGGTGAATTCACCTCAAATTCACTTCAATATAATTTGAGTCATATCTCCAAAATAGTCACAAATTCACTTCTCATTATTGACTAAGCAGCGAATAGTCTTGTAGAACAAGTGGACTGCGGCGATTGATATTGGGTGCATTGTTTGGGGTAGTCAGTTTGATAGAAGTAGAATATAGAGCCCTACCAGTAGTCTCCCAATTTGCCACTCTGAAGGATGAAATTCACCCAAATGGGTGAATTTGAAGCTATACACCTAGTTACATTTGACACTTAGTTAATAGTAGAAGTATCTGTGCACATGCACGCAAAGTGATGTGAAGTGCTCCTTAAGATCACGGCTATTGTAGTCTCCTGAATTGGTCCTTTATTTGCCACATTGCAGAGTTTTCTCAATACTGTAAGCAAATATGTGGAAGGAGAGAATAGATGCAAATTCAGAACTTTCCATGACTATTCTTTGGCCTTTAGTCAATATAGAACTTAGTGTTTTTATTTTTGCATGAAATTATTGCCTTATCTAGTAAAGTTAAATCAGAGTAATGATACAATCTTATAAGGTAAACTCTCTCTGTCTGCGATGTGAAGAAAATCAAATGAATCACTGCAACCACATGCTTGTCATTTTGTGAATCTCTTGATATAGCAATAGTGAGCTTATTCAAAAAAGGGAAAAACGTTCATATGGTGTAGCATGTTTTAATAAGCTTAAAAGTGAAAAAAAAACTGAAATGTACTCACAAACCAAAATGTGAACAGTATATATTAAAATAATATATTCATTGAATATATCGTATCTCTCATGAACGCAAATTTACTATGCCTTTTCAACTTGCACTTTGATGAATTAGCCCCATATGTCTTTGTTGGAAGGGAGGTTAAAGTTCCACATTTTTCATACATTGTCCACAAGACCATACTCATTCCATTTTTTAAATAATTACATTTTATTCAGGACACATCCATTGACAGCACTGTAATTATTTTAAGAGATGTAGTTTTCAAAAAAATTGCATGTGAAAGTACAATTATCTGTCTTTATATTAAGTACTCTGCTAATAAGCCCACCAGGATTTAAAAGAATATGAAAAGTATAGATTCTTTATAGCCTTTATAATCTTTCTGTTATAACGAAAACATGTCTCTCAGGCCCAAATATTTCTCCTATTGATAATATCCCTTTAAAGGCCCAAATCAATGAAACAATGAAATATGGCAGTGTACTACAAAAATATGAAATATTGGCTTGCCTATAAATATGCAACAACAAAGAGAAAGCTTGTGCTTCCTCCTCCAAACAGACTCACAGGTCGGAGAGAATAAATTACATGTTTTATCCAATAAAAAATACATGGGCATATTCATCAAAAGGTGAATTCAGCTGCCAAAGGGAATTTGCCACACTACACAACAATGTGCTCACAGTGTAGCAAAGACAATTGTGCATGTTCATTATTTAGCATATTGTTGTGGCAATAGGTCAATTGTTGTGAATTGTTGCATGGCATAATACACTAAATTTGTCATGGACAGTAAAATGAGAATAGTCACATACATTACATTAGTTTCATTGCTAGACATTTCCTCATGCTGCTCACATGATCTCTGCAATTTCTTAGGATTCTTAGGGGGTTATTGACTAAAGTGAGAATTCGACTGTCGAATTCTCAAACTGCAGATTCATATAACAAATCCACAACTGCGACAATTTTCCCATTGTAAAGTTGCGACAATATTTCTATAGTAAAGTTTTGACTGCGACAATATTATTATTGTAACACGCGACTGCGATAGTAGCAGTCCATTGTGACTGTCTTTAGCTGGTGAATTCACACCTCTACACAACAATTCAGACTTCAGCCAATAACTCCCTTAGTGTAATGTTTCCTAACTAGTATCAGAGACCCTGCCCCACAATTTGCCACTTATATTTAGCGTTGCGTAAATTTGTGGCGCTTTATAAATTAAATTATATACATACATACATAAATATTTAACCAAATCTGCATACTCAAGCCAGTATGCCTTGGCATATTGCTACTTTGTCTCAAAATGAATACTTCAATTGTTGGATCTACAGTGAATAGACATGAAGTAATGTGTATATTATGTGGTTGTTCACCAACTGTGAGACAGTTTGCCACAGAGCATAACTGCCTTTCCTGAATGTGTGAAGTTGAGAAGAGGTGAAATGTCACATAATCATACATCTACAGGTATTGGAGGTTTTACACTCTGGTATGCCTCTGAGTAGGGTAATGGAGAAGAGGTTACACCTGTACTCTGGCCAGACTAAACACATTTTAATTAAGTAATGGTGGGGAGGTTTACCAGCTTATTTTTCTCGTATCTTATATGCTGAAAGGTATTTATCAAAGGGTGCTAACAGTATTGTACCATTTCCGCTGGTGACAACTTTAATTATAGGGACTGTTAGCTTAAGCAAAATTGGCAAGTAAAACTGACATACTGACGATTGCATTCAGCATTTCCTTGAAGCAAGGAAGTCCATTTCTATAATCCATTTCCCATTACTGGTAAGTGCACAAGGAAAAATATCCCTTTTACCTATATTTCTGGTTGACCCTCATCATTAATAGCTTAATGCCATTGTCTCCATAACAACATGCAGAAGAGCAAATTCTATTTTTAACTATTTGAATATACATTTACAATTACTGTGTATATACAAATATATTTAAATATACAGCTTTTGGTGATTGCAATTCACAAAACATGCAATTTATCTGAATTTTAAAATAAGTTTGCCATTGTTCACCTGGCGCACCATTAAAGGCTGCTCCATCTATTTATATTATTCCAATGTGATTGATATTTCTTATGACTGGAGAGCTCTGATGGGTTTTTTATTGGGAGATTATTTTTCTTTCATGCTTGTTGACTAATAAAGCTATTGATTCATTCATTCCTCTCGGTTGAATAATAAATTTACCTTGACGCTTTTTTTAACTTAATAAAATATATTTCTGTTAGGATTAATGCATTATTTTTTTCCCTTAATAGAGTGGATATTTGACTAATTATATCTGTTTAAATGCACCCATTACATTACCATAAAAATAGGCCTATTCATAAAAATAAAACAGTCTTGCTGATTTATAGCTGCAACCCTCGTATTAAGTTTATCTCTCTTCTGGGCTTTTTGCATGCATTTCAACTAGCTTTAGCAATGTCATTAACAAAGATGGCTGAATAAAATGTTGCAGTTTAATGTACAAAAATTATAGCATTTGATATTTTTCTAACTTTATGACTGTAATGTGTATGAACAGAGAAGAAGGTTGTAAGTAAAAACTCAGTAAACTGCTATCAGATCTCCAGTTTAATGGGCGCCAGGCATCACCTAAAATTAATATGAAAGTCATTCAAGTGCATTCTCATAATCTTATTGTTAAGCTTTATTTACACATTTCTTTCCAAGTATATAATATACAGTATATATATATATATATATATATATATAACATTGTGGTTATTGGTCAGAATGTAGAATATGCATAACTTACTATTCCAGTGTAAGTACCTCCCCCTTCTGTTTTTATCCAGTATGGAGATTCACCTATCCTGCTATGCAGTTATTCACAAATCCTGAACTTTCGGTGAATTTAGTGGCTTGAATTGGTCATAGATTATACTTTTAGGGTAATCAACTGTCTACTATCCCTTCACAGTAAAACTGGAGACAAAGTTCCTGAACTTAAAGCTTCAAAACCCTATGCAGGTCCACTTAATCATGGTAAGATTAGTGCTGGCTATGGCTAGGGTATGGATTCACAATGTTTCTACCCTTATCACCTGCAGAAAGTACTACATGGTCTTAGCAGATAGAATCTCCCCAAGTCACTTCACCCAGGACAGTCTACAACCAGTAGTGATTAAAAAAAAGGAAATTGTCAACACAAACAAATGTGAATGCAGCACATAAATACATTGTCCATTTTTATAATTATACGCTTGCTGTTTTCTATACTAGCTAATGATATAGTCTGTGATGGTCCCTTGTCTGTGAAATGCTTGCTCTTCTATTTGCCCCCAAAGGGCAACATCCATTGTCTATCTTCCAGTGGAGGAATAATACATTAGAATAAACTGGCCTTAATTGAAAAATGGGGCGCAAAGCAGTTTTGTATCCATTTTTATGTTATTGTCATTTGATACATTTCCCCACTGTGTTAATGTTAAGCTCATTGTACAATACCTATAATTAACTGCTACAGAAAACAGTATGTTTTACTATTGTTGTGCCAAAGCATGCAGACCATTTTAACCATTTAATGGTTACATTTTGTCAAGCAGAAGCCTTTTGGTATATTCTTTTTTAACAGTGTTTATTTTTATTCTTTATTCTGTACTACAAAATAGTAGATTAATCTAAAACTGTTTCTTAGCAGATTTATTTGTTTTCTATTGTTTACCTGTATTCACCATATGTTTTCAGTTAGTATTTGATTGAAGCTGGTTTACCCAAAAAGGTTACCGATACCTGCAAGAAAGAAAAAAAAGATTTTCTTCTGTGAAACGAGTTTAGCTATCGAGTTTAAACATACATACCCGTTTATATAATGCTGTAAGGAAGACACATCGACTGTGCCCCTTAAATTAAATTCTTAATCAGATTGGCAGTAAAAACATAAACCTTTAAGGAATTTCCCCCCATACTATTGGATTGCACGATTTTCTTTTCTGGAGGTATTTATCAAGTTATGCTGATGGAAATATGTTTTCACTGCTTTTGACCCACCTCACTTAATTATATTTTGTGGTTTTTTTTTACCCATTTTGCAAGTAGCCCTTTTGTTTCTGCAATTTTTGTTCTGATGACACAAAATCCTGCCAGTTTTATTTAATGATAAAAGTCCTCTTATTGCAAAAACCAACTATAAGTTTCAATCCAATGGGTAATGGATAAGAAAATGTTTAAGAAATTGCATGAAGAGAAAATGTTCACCGTTGTTTGAAATGTAAGACATATATCACAAAAAAATTATAAAAAAAATAACTAAGAACAGATCTATACATATATGACAAAAACATAACATCCAGTGATTCATGTATTGGGTATTGTGATTTTTCTTATTAAAAATCGAATTTTCCTTTACAGATTGACAGCATCTATAAATAAAATTCCAGCTTAACGAGTTTAAGTAAAATGAAAAATGCAGGGGGAAATGTGTTATAATGGTAAAAAAATAACAACTATTCATTATTGAAACTACACCTAATGATAACAGATTCTTAGCATTAAAATGAGAGAATCTTTTATTTTCCGTACTTTTTCCCCCACTAATGACTGTTTTTTTGTAAAAATTGTTAGAAATTCCCAATTTGCATCCTTTTTGTGCAAAAAACATTAGCAATCTTGCGTCCTATTTTTACAATAATCTGCCATTAATGCACCTGTGATAATTGCTAAAACATTTTTGACACAAACTATTAATTAGTGTATAAAAAGAAAACAAAATAGTAACTACTAACATTTTCTATAAAATGTGAATCGCTAGGCATGCGGCCATTCATTTTACTTCTTAAAATAGGTTTTAAATGTTTCATACATCAGTCGTCCCAGGTCAACTTTTTTTTTTTTTTGCAGAAAACGAAAAAAACAGACGCAGCTGGAGCAGAAATGGACACATAGGAAAGAGGACATTAGAATCATATTTAATGTAAAAAATGGACACAAAGTAGTTTTGCATTTGTTTTTTGTGTTAGAGCCATTTGAAATATCCCCCCTTGTGTTGGGCTCTTTGCTCAATACCTATAATTAACTGATACAGAAAATAGCAAATAGCACTTTTGTTGTTTCAAAGAATGCAAGTCCGTTTACCTACTAAATGTTACATTTTTTCAAGCTCAAGACTTTTTGGTATATTCTTTATTAAAATTATTTATTTTATTCTCCATTCTGTACTACACTATGGTGGATTCATCTAAAATAATTCACTTAGCAGATCTATTTTATTATTTTACACTGTTTATCTGTATTTAACCTATATCTTCAGTTATTCTTTAATATAAATTGGCTTTCCAGAAAGGTTACTGATACCTGCAAGATAAAAGAGATACTTTTCTTTAAAATAATTTTAGCCTTTGAGTTTAAAATATATAATGTTACATACCAGACAACTCCCTCTCAGGTTTGCTTGTAAAATATATTCTTTTTTTAAGCTCTCTGAGTTCTGTTACTTTGTTCTTTAATATTTCTGCTTTAAGATATATGTCTAGACCAGCACAACCTATGCAGACCTATGGCACGCGCACCGTCACCACCACTGCTCTAACAACTATCCCAGCAGGCGAGCGCTTCTTTAATATAGGTTGCAGACCCAACCTGACAGTTTTCAAGTTGCATCCTCAGCCTACACTGAAGGAGCGCTCGCTTGTCGGCAGGATCCGCTGTTGGAGCCGCAACTGGATGTCTTCCCCAATGCAGGCATGATGATGTCACTCATCAGTGCCGGCACTGTGGGGGAAGACGGTGATGAGTGATGTCATCAGTTGGTGCCAAAAACGTTTGCCACCACTAGTTTAGGCCATTGATTTTTTTAGAGAACTGAATTAGCACAATCACTTCTTTACCTTCTGTCCTACTTTTTGTTCTCCTCTATCTTAAATATCTGTAAATTGTTCCAGCAAATGAATGCTCCTGCCCCTATACTTTTGCTTCCTCTTATCACCAGCACCTGCTATACTTATATAAGTACTTATGCAATTATTTCAGGTTAGCTATTTTACTTTTTTTTTGTCAGCTGGCTTTCAAAGAATTGATTTGTTTACTGAATAATCATTCTAATATTATGAATAACCTGTGAGGACTTTCCTAATCATCATGCGACAGGATCTTGCAGGAATCTTCTTTTATTTGGTAAGACTTTAAACACTTCAAAAAAAAAAGAGGTTATATTTTTACCTGACAATTTATGAACAGAAATCAAGACAGACTGTGACACGCAAATTGTAAAATATATTTGGGGCGAATGTATAGACAAAGAAAAGCTCTTTGCAATCATGGCAATTTATCAAGGAATTACAGTGTATTCTCTGCGGGTTCACAGTGAATAATCATTCTCTTACCAAGTTTATGCTTTAGAAAGGGAAAGCTCATCCATGTCAGAGCTCTGTCAAATTAGTTCCTTGCTAAGATTTTACCTGCCAGTTAAAGGTCCAGGTATTGCTCATACCTAGAAGTCATCTTCACAATATGGAATACTTTATAAACCCTTCATATATATCCCTCTCAGATTAATAAAACATTGCCAATCTTCTTTTGAAATGGAAGGCCATGGGTTCATTATATCAAAAGACATACACATATAACAAATTCAGTGTGTTCCAGAATTTCTATACTTTTGATTGACCTTACAGCAAAGAAAAGAAAATGTAAACATACAGTATACTGGCTCTGTGTTGTACTGAATAATAATTTCTACACAGTATTATAACCTTATACAGTATGTATGCATTTATAATTAAAATGGGCTACATTTATTTTACACAAATTGCATTTATGTTTGACAAATTAAAAACATGCAAATTATGTACCACGAACGATGCTTTGGAAAATTTGTTCTTGGGCAATGAATTTGATATCTGCACTACTGGCCTGTACTCAGAGGAATGAAGCGCTTGTGTGGCTTCATGACCACAAATGCTGCTAAGTTAAGCAGCACCAATTATACATTTTGGTGACAAAATGCTAAGAATGCTGACAAATAGGAACAAAACACACACCCTATAGGCAGATTGTAGTTCTCTGCCTACAAAATGGATTTCAATTTATTTTCATGCATTTTGGAATGGCAAACCACATGACAGACATTTTGACATAGGAATGGCTTATGTTTTGCCGTTTCAAGGTACTTTTAAGCGGATTTGGTAAAATGTATAGTACAGCTTTACCACAGGGGTCAGCTTACTGGTTTTCCTTCCAGTTTAATGAGTTTATGGAGTAGACGAAGAGAGATTCTTAGTGATAACTGTGTGAGATCCAGCCTGGAAAAGCAAAAGGAAGGACATTTATGGTCTTTGAGCAATGATAAGGGACCCAGCAATACCAAGAATGAAACTTTTCAGTTACAGAATTATGGACTTTAATCCCTGTATCTATACAAGTCAAATTGTTTCGTTATGCATGTGCTCATAGTGAATACATTGTTTATTGTATTAGTGTTATATCTCATTCCACTGTAATAGTTACCTGTAGTCATTATTTTTTAAAATAACATTTTTAAAGACCTCCTTTATATGATAATAAATGCATTGTGTACTCTCATAGAAAAGAGCCCTGTCACCCATCATTTTCTCCATATTTCATCACACTAACATACATGTTTATTTTATGCCTTGATTAAAGAAGGTTTTCCCTGGAAGACAGAGATCTCTTTATATCATATTAGCCCCTTAGACTGGCCACAATATGATTAATAGATCAGCTTTTACAGTTCAACCACATCAGATTATGGACAGGAAAAATAAGCAGAACATCTAATAACTAATGGTACATATTTTACATATACCTTATCTAATACATATAAAAAAAATGCCAAGGACATCTTAATATGAAACCTCAGATATAACCAACACAAATAATGTACCCACATTATTTTATTTATTGATGCCCTATGCTTGGGTGGTAGATTCACAGTAAATAAATAGCACCATTTTTACAAGTTGGTGATTATCCAGAAAAGTGCATTGTTCGTTTTGTTTTTGTTTTTATGAGAAAATAGCAACATCCAAACAAACAGGTGTGTAAGAGGATTAAACAGCAACTGTGTGAGAACTAATATTTTTTTTGACATGTGAAGGCGCTGTTATAAATATAAAGCCTGATTGCAATTTGGAAGTAAGAATGCAAGTCTGTTAGCTTGATTATGGATAACA
Source organism: Pipa parva (assembly GCA_019650415.1). Taxonomy (NCBI): domain Eukaryota; kingdom Metazoa; phylum Chordata; class Amphibia; order Anura; family Pipidae; genus Pipa; species Pipa parva. The sequence continues at coordinate 9,234 of WMED01013112.1, forward strand.
AAAGCATCTGAAAAAGAAGAGAATGATCAGCGCTATATCAATAAATACAATACAATAAGTTGATAGGCAGGGCCGGCTCCAGGTTTTTATGGGCCCTTGGGCAACAGACCCTCAGTGGGCCCCCTCAGTGCGGCTGGATGAAGATGCTACGGAGCGGTGAGTGAGTCTGGGGAGGGGTGCTGACGGCAACCAGGCATCTGCACAGAATGCTGCACCTGCGTCCTGGTCCTGTGCTGGGGCAGACAAGTGCCGGGGGGGCCCCCACTTGCCCGACTATACCGTGTGCTGATGTCAGCCCTGTTGATAGGTCTGAGAGTAAAAGAATAAAATAGTGACCTTTGGCTTTGGTAGCATGAAGATTATTTGCAAGTTTATACAGAACATTCTCCATAGAGTGCCCTGAACAAAAAACAGATTACAAAGGATACAGAAGATGGTGGGCTTAGAGATAATTAGTAAGATGGGTACAATCCAGATGTTCCAAAAGTTTACAAACCAGCAAGACAAGAAAGTAGAAGACAGCGAGGCTTGTAGGGTCCAGTGTAGCTTTTTTGAGGATGGGATTAATCTAGGTCTGTTTAAAAAAATAATTCCAAGAACAAGGGAGAATTGAAAATGTTTGCAAAGACTGGCCCAAGAGCAGATGCACAGCATTTCAGTAAAAAAGGAGGCATGGGGTCAAGTGAGCATGTTGTGACAAAAGAGGATGAAAGAACTTGAGAAACCTCAGACTGAGTAGCAAATAGAAAAGAATTCAGAAACTGAGAAGGAGATTATGGTGAAAATGTCTCAGTACTATTCACAAGCAGTAGCAATCTGATTGTGGATATTACCCATTATGCTTTCAAAAAGTTAGCACATTCTTCTTAGAGTTGGTTAGTGAAAGTGTAGAAGGGTGTTAATTATGAAAAATAGGTGACAAGGATTTGATGTATTACGATTTGTGAGAGTACTGTAATCATTTTTTGGTTTAGGAGAGAAAGGAGCTTAAGCATGAATACAGAAACTTGTAGTGGCCTGTGAGTATGATTTCTTCCACAGATGGTTGGAAATAAATCAGGTTTCCGCATTCTGCCACTGACATCTGCTGAAACAGCTCATAGAAAAGAAGCAGACAGAGATAGAAGAGCGTGTTATGTAATATGCAGAGTCCTTTGTGGGTGTAGTGTGTCATAAGTGATATAATTAAAATTCAAGTGACCTGGGCTTTATAGAATCTGTGTCTCTGTGTAGAAATGATTACTCTCCACCAGCCAGCTGAGGAGGAAGAAAGATTTATCAGAAAGGATAAATGGTACCTGGAGGTAGGAGACCCCTACAAGTGCAGAGGAGAAGGCATCGTGCAGATTATCCTGCAGAGTTACTGCTGTACCTGATCCTGGAAAAAGACCCATCCTTGGGGTAGACATCCCTAAGGGGATGTTTCAGGAAGGAGTTTCTGCGGAAGAAATGTAGACATAGCTTGGAGGTAAGCTTAGGGGTAGATTGTGTAAAAGGGTGCAGTAGTCCATACTGGTGTATTTCGCTAGGAACTACCAACCCAAAGTTGCACCAGGAGTGAGTAAAAGGGTAGTCCTAAGTGTTGAGGTGGACATCCTGCCCTCAGATAGGGTCCTGTGAATCAGGACTAAGCCTTCCCTCTTCTTATGGTGAGCTTCTGAGACCAAGAAGGGTCTGGTGTTTGTTTAAAGACTGCTCTTCCCGGTTTTTGATGCTGATGAAGAAATGTGACCAGTGCATTGGAGTTAGAGCATTGTGTTGTGAGTAACAACTGCATACTTGTTTTACTTTTCTCTATAATAAACATTACATGCACTTTGCTTGAAGGTAAAATTCCTAACCTTTCTGTTTGAGAGTAAAATGGGTGGGTTATTGCTGAAATTGTGGATATACTGGGTCTAATATGCTACCTGTGTCAATCCCATTTGAGTTAATGCCCACAGTACGGAGAGGCTTGAGTGGAGTGAAGAAGAAAAAGTCTGTTATGGTGATGGTATGTGTATCATGAATAAAAACTTAAGATGGTAGGGAAGGTGGATGTAGAGAGTATGAGATTCAAAGGTTTGAACTTTGAGAGAGTCAAACTATTCCGCTGGAAGTAGAATAATGTATAGTGACATGCATAAGTAGATAGGAGCAGTGATGAAGAGAGGTGCACAGAGTATGATAAATCAAATAGCCAGTCAAAGATAATGATTAGTTTTGGGACCTCTGAGATCGCAACAGAGAAATACAGCAAACAGATAGGGAGCATAGACATAGTGAATAAAATGTAATTTACAATAAATAAAGGCAAAAAACAATGAATTAATAGATATGTCAGCAGCTAAAAGCAATGAAGCTCATGAGTATTTGGTTCCTTGTTGTCCTCCTTGTCACTTGTGAAAAGCAGCACTTTGGTAAATCAGCAATATTTAAAGCTCTTTAAGAACTCTTGCTCTGCTATACCTCAGCTCTGCTCCCTATTAGGTATGACTACCTTTATAACTTTCAAGCTTTGTCACATGCCAAGGTAATTAATTGGACTAAAACATACCCACAATGTATTTAGTAAGCTGAATCTGATGGCAATCTGGTAATTTTAAAGTTTAAAAGCATAAAAACATAAACTAAACCAAACTTTGAGGCTCACAAGTGTCAGGTATTTTAATTAACACGTCAATTAACATTTGAAGTAATTAATCAAAATCCAGCCTTGGGAAAATGAGTTATGCAGTGGAGATGAGGTTAATTTCAAAGCACAATGTTATACAAACAGAAGAACTCCCAATATGTGTGGTTACTTGGAAGGATACATTTGCCAAACACCCAAAATAAAGCAAATGAATGGTAATTTCAACCCTTATTTCAAAATATAAGCATTGTGGACCAAGTGCACACTTAACAGTTTTTCAGGCAAAACAACTTTTACCTTCCAAGTATATATTTTCTGAAAGTACACATCTTTAGCCATCTAGTTGTAGCAGGATGGAAAATATATTTAAAAAGCACAAGAGATTCCTTGTGAAGTGGTTTACATTGTTTGACCAATCTGTAGCATACTTCAACTTTAATACAACCCAGTTTTCCATCATTGCATTCCCTTTTATCCCTATGGAATAACAAAGGAATCCCATTGCTATTGCATATTGATGGTTTCTTGATGGATGTCAGTTTGTCAGATGTAAAAGCAATGCACATTATGAGAAACAGTAATATAAGCAAAGTAGACAGCAACTATGTGTTAAAAGCTATTTACTCATACAAAGCAAATTATCCTAAATCAAACTAATTAACCAAAACCAGCAACAAAGTATCAATGAAGCCAAAAAAACACTGTCAGGACTATATTAGAATATGTACCCAATGTGGACACAACTACACATACTAGGTAGGATGGAATCCCAAAAAAATCTGGCATTCACTGATTTAATTTTAGATGCCCCAGACATCTCTGCTGCAGAGATGCTGAGGTATCGAAGCAACACAACAGAAAGTGAACACAAGCAAGCCAAGATGCCAGGGAGTCTAACAGACCTGCAGGTCAAAACAGGTAGCAAGAATCAAGATAGCCAGTTCAAACCATGAGGGCAATAGAAGTGGAGTTAAGAAGAAGAGAATGTTGAATTGAGAATAGTCAAAAACAGAACAAGGTTGATACACAGAAAACAACCATCAGGGGCTTAGAAAGCACTCACTCAAATCACCAGCTTAGCCAAAAACAAAATATAAGGACCTCAGACTTGAAGGCCTAGTAATGGGTAAACAGGATGCATCTATGCAACGAAACTACAGGTATGCAATCACAGTTTATGCACCAGCTGAAGGGGTAGCATGGAAGTAACAGCTTCACAACCCAGGTAATCAAATAGACTAATGTTAAGAATGTTGTCTTGATTACAGCAGGTTTCGTGGTTCAAATATGAACAAGGGAGAACCAGGTTCCATATGTGTGATCATGACAACCGCTAACAGAGTAAATAAACAGTAGAAGCAGCAGCAAAGTGTAGGAAAAAAGTAACAATATATAGAGTATATATTTATATTTTTTTTCAGACAAATAAGGCTGTTATAAAACAGTTTTTCAATAGAATAAAAACAAAGATTTTTCAATGAAATAAAGGATATCTACCTTAATAAGAAATATATAAGGTAAGACTCCAGATTGATCAGAACTGAAAAGGTGTTGGTTTTGTAGCAATTTTCAAATTACCTCTTAATAACTTAATATATTAATTGCTGCCAAAGACACGTGAACAGATCTGTACGATACTATCAGTGCAGATGGCACTTAAAAGATTCCTTAAGGAATTCTGTAGCAGATTGTATTATAGACTTAATGTTAACCCATTCTGTTATAAAATCATGCACTCCAACAGCCATATTTACTTTATTTCAAATACTCAATTAGACAAGCATTAAAACTGTTTTTTACTCAGCAATAAGACCGTTGAAGCAATAAGAAGTCTGGCAGAAAGCCAAAGTTATCAAGATGAGAGAATAAAAACACAAAACTACTATTCTAAATGTCAGCAATTAAAATTAATTAAAAGTCATTAGCGAACACCCTGCTCATTTCTCCCAGATGATGTTTTTTTAATCTCCACAATGTAGCTTTAGTCATAACTTCACATTTTGTCTTATTTTGCTTTTACATTCCATTCCAAATAAACTATAATTGTTGAATAGGAAAGGATCCATTTGCAATGTGGCAGAAGAAAAAGGAATGCTATTGTAGTTAATATGTAATTATTTATATTTCTTAAAAGGAATTATTTACTCAGTATCTTGTTAAATATTTTTTTTTTAATGTGACTTTGTCCTCATTCCACACTTTGCCGCACAAATACAATGATAAACCTTAAAAAGATGGGTGTTTCTTTTGTGTATCTAGTTGTTTGCTTGGTGGTTGCCCAGAAACCTAGTGATTACACGGCCAAAATAGTATGTCTGAGCAATGTTGTAGTGTATTATAATAATTCTAACAGTGATTTCTACTACCAATGAGCAGTTTGGTTTTCTACTAATATGATGAAATCCAAAACTTCCAGTGTGGTAATCACACGCAGAGCAGGGCCTATTGAACCCCAAGAGCTTACTCTCTGTCATGGGCCTACAGCTCTGGTGGAGCTGGCAAAGCATGGAGTTACTCACAAGAAATTATTTATAAGTCAATGATGTTGTGTAGGGTGTAAGATTACCTCTGTTACCTTTAGAGTGTGATGTTCTTTCCAGACTACTCAGGATCTCTTATTGCACAAAACATGAAATAAACTTTGCATATATATACAGTGGGGAAAAAAAGTATTTAGTCAGTCACCAATAGTGCAAGTTCCAC